>JAIPMN010086790.1:0-14737 GCA_020650975.1 Apostichopus californicus | reverse complement strand
ATTCTGTGTTACGGCTCAATTATTTGTGTCGTGTGTCTGCTAGAAGCCACGACACCTGTAAGTCACAAAGCTCCATTGTGTTGTTAATTTAACACCATATCGAAAGCAAAGTAAATTTTAAAGCTAAGCTTTAATCTAGACGAATAATGTTTTGTTACGACCTTACATGCGCACGTGACATGACGCCGCAAAAACGGCAACTTTATTTCATTGCATTGGGAGTGTATAGTAAATGGAAAGCCTCGATATAGAATAACTGCCAAATTTCGTTCCGAAACTAATAACATATGTCACACATGCATCGTTAACTTTTCTCGAATGTCTCATTCAATGAAACTCAACTTAATGACACCACCTGTGACTTAACGATCTCTTTGCAAACCTAGAACGATGGGAAGAACTATATTTCACTGAAGTGAAATACAAGTAAGCAATGATGGCTCTATGTTGCTTAACTTTATAGACAACAAAAACATATAGACAAAAAGGAGACCTTACCCGTGTTGCAACGTTTACAAGATGGACGTGTCTGATGCCGGAAGCACGTGATACATTCTTTTTCATCTTCATTTTGATTAAGATAGCTACCAAGAAAGCGCAAGCAATAATCTCTATGGTGAATATCGGAACTCTAAATACGACCGCATCTCCTAACGTACGGTAGTCTGTTACATTCGACAAATTAAACCCTTTTCTTTATATTTAATTTAAAATCACTTAAGCGGTTAATATCAGATCATTGTAGGTACAGGTAGAGTGTTATTTACATGCTACCAGTTTGTAAACATAAGTAGTAAAAAAGTCAATTGTGAACATATATGACATCGCTAACTCTGCTGTTGTTAGATCCATTCAGAAATATTCACCTAATTTAAAACCAAAAAATATCAAATAGAGGTTTTGAGATAATATATGCAAAAAGGTTCCTGTAATATTTAAACGTTTTAGGCAGGAAATATAGCATAAACAAGGATCTAGAAGACAGGGGTGATTGGGGTCTACACTCCCTTCAAAACAAACACCAGACCTTCAAAATAGTTATCAGCACAACCCTGCGTGATGTCGTCATTTATAGACCTACTGCATATAGAACAAATTTGTCTCAGAATGAACCATTTAACGTGTAAACTGTGTACCCTTTAATTTATGTTACTGTTATTTATTTTAGCTGTGTGGTGATGGGCGGCAACGACTACAGGGTCACACCCCTCTGAAGTATACTGAGCAATTGAAAAGCTTGAATGAAAATGTCTTCCTCCTTGTCCGGTACCATCCCCCGTCGGGATACATGTGTTTTTATTCCTTGGAAAAACACAGGCAGACTCGCTCTAAATTTTAGAAGTAGTAGTAAATTTATAATTTTTTAGTTTGAGTGGTATACCCAGAAAGATTTTCTTGTTTTTGAATATTAGCAACTTCCGTTACACTTCAGTCTCCAAACATCAGTAACTTGATAGCATTGGAATATCACAATTAATATAAAAAGCAGTGAAAAAGGACATCGCGTACAATTTCTCCATTAATTGTACCGGTATTCATTGTTTATTTATTTTTTTTTATTTAGCAGTTTCCAATGAACAATAATGGTATTGTTCTTAGTCAAAATACTATGGATATAAAGTCAAACTGTTAATTTATATAAAAATGTCGATAATCATGAAAATAAATACATCGCCACTACATTTTCTTTGTAAGTCTAACAAATGCCACTAATCGTTTAAATTTGGATTTAGAATTTCACATTCACTAATATGTCCATAGTTTGTTTATAGAAAAAGCAGTCATCTTATATTAGACCAAATGGTTATTATTATTTATACAGGTTTTATCTCACTTCAATAATTACAAACAAATAGAAAGCGGAATGATGACTTTTTGTAATTTGTATCTAAACTTTCATAAATAATAGTAATGCTACAAATAAGTAATAGTAAATATAATTATTTGGCTAACCGTAATTTGTCGAAACAAGTTGAGCCTGGAAATTAGCAAACAGTCCTATGGTGAACTACAGATCACCATACAACATGATGTCTTCCGGTTCACCGCTCCGAATCGTTACTTGGTAAAACACTCCAGATATTAATGTAACTTTTTTATATTCTTTTACCTAAAAGTTGCAGAAGTATAAAAGTGATCACAGCTGCTGTATTGACATAGAAACAAATGATGATGCGAAAATCAGGTGTAAGGCAAAAAGAAGAAAAAATAAATAAAACCCGATACTAAAATAAACCGAACTCTTTCGGTCAGACTAAGTCGCTAACTTTCAATTATGAAATTAAAAGTATATTTTTGGATAAAAATATCACAAACGAGTAGCGTTAACAGCGCAATAAAATATCCCTCACATTGACAAAATACGTGTTTTGCGGTTGTATTTGTGAGTTGTCAATAGAAAAATGGAGCAAAGAAAACAAAGAGATAATAAATCCTCCTTCATAGCAGATAATCCCAGTAAGCCCTCACAATTAAATGTTATCGTTTTGCTCGTTCACATGCTATTAGAAAACAAAGACATACTGTTTTGCTTGTTTTTGGTAGTTCTATTGTTGTTGCTTTCACTCTGACCAACCAAGAGAAAAACTGCGATAAATTAAAAAATAGCAATTCTTTCTTTGTTTTGCACTGACTTTATAAATTTAGTTTCTTATAAAATAAACATTGAAAACGTGTTGAAAGTCGTCTCACTGCTTTTATACTGTAACCTATATACTATTTATGACCTTATGGTGTTTGTATCACGTCTTAGAAACGAATTAATTTCACATGGTAAGTTTAGTGTCCATATGTCAGTTGAAAGCACTGGTACAGAATTCTTATCAATACGTGTAATTTGACCGTTATCTCTTCATTTCGTCTTCAAAATGTTCCCTTTACGGCAATATGATTTGCAGCCAGCGTTTAAATTTGCACTCTCTTTGCAATATCTTGTGTAGTCCCATAGAAAAGACGGATTTCTAAGACTAAACAATGACCATACTTATTCTTGGTTTATGAAGACGATCAAGGGGTGAATGTTATCACTATATACAACGCTGATTGAGTGTTACCTTGTACAGCATCATGTACTGTTAGGTAGTAGAATATGGCATGACAATATTATTAGGATTCGGTTTCTTTTAATCACTTCAGAAAAGAGAATGATTAAAAATGGTATTGTTCACATGACGTACTTGGAGTGATTGTATTAGTTATACATCATAGCCACGATTGCTTGTTGAGTTTAGATATTCCCCAAATCCCATGCAAGTATATACTTCTAAATTTATAATAGTGAAAAAAAAACCAAACAAAAAATCACAGAAAATAAAACGAAAAGCAACAGAAAACGATGTCCTTTCTTATTTGCAACCAGCATTATGTCACACGTATGAAACAATCACAATTGATGTTGAGTAGTTTAATTAAGAGATCATTCTATATAGATGTTAATTTCTCCAAGTTTACCTCCAGTTGATATTAGTGAGTTTCTATCAGTGTCTTTACATGAATTCACCTGTATCGTCTTAGAATAGTATATATGTTAGGTCGGTACATTGTTAATGATTGGGAGTGCAGTGGTCCGCCAAGATCTCATACAGTTTCAGGTACGCTAATACATGTACCTATATTGCAACATTGTAATGGTACCCTGTGTTTCGTACTCATTTTCTTGTACCAATGGTTTTGTACGAGTTTGCTACATAAACAGCACTTGTGAAAGTAAAATCCGTTATTAAATGTTCTGATAACTTGCCTGAGCATCTTCCAGTCAGTCCGTGTCTGAAAAAGTTTAGCTAGGATAATAATGCCAGGCTCTCAAACTGTTATTCATTTACCTTATCAGGGTGTTTGTAGTACATATATACTAATATAACAATATTTGTACACACATCTGGACTACTTTTTCCAAGTCTCTTTTCTTCATTTAATTCCACTTAGAGGAGGAACATATCTATTGTTAGTATCGTACATGTTAATCATCACAGATTATTCTAAAATCAAAATCACAGAAATAAATTTAAAAACTTGAAAAAAGTGTAGTTATTTAGCCCCATAAATCTGTAGGTGCGACTGGAATTTTTTTTTAAATGTTGGAAGTACAGCTAGGTGTTGAAAAACTATTCAGTGCAACTTGAAGTACTCTATGAAAGACAAACCCGGGCATTTTGTCACCCAACATAATGTAACATCTATTCTCGCAATCATCAAAGTAGTTTGGTAAATTTGATAAAAAAACACACACACGACTCCGCACGTTGTACAGAGTCAGAAGGTGCAACGTTCTAGATGTATTTAAAAGCGATTCTGTTGATCAAAAAGGCAAGAAACTCTAAGCTGCAGTGGTCGTTTGGTTATTTCATTTTCTCTCACCACGAGCTTATCTGCATGTATAAGAGAGAGGTTCAGTTTCACTGGAATGTATTTAGAAACTCTGGTTCATGGAACAGGTATTGGTGACTCTCTCCACCCTCCGTATATTATCCCCTGCTTCAATTCGACACACACAATGATATACTTCTCTTTAAAAAAAAGGGACAACAACTTTCATCACTTTTCGCAAAAATCTATTAGCATCAAGTGACATTAAATGACCTTTTAACTCATATTGATTGATGATCTAACATATTTCGAACAGACTTAAAAAAAAACATCCACAATATTTGGTAAATCTCTGGGTCATTTTACCAGTCGTTTTCTTTTTTTAACAGTTTATCAAATATATATATGCCTGCTTGGTTTACATTAATTAATATTGTCTCCGATGTACACTGTGCTACATACTTTGATTTCAGTTCAGTCAACTTCAGTCCATTCAATATGCAAGTTTAATTCATTGCATTTTGGAAGTAACAACAATTTCTTGAGTATATACCGTATCCATTATTGGCCTCCCGGTCTGCCTCCCTATCTTCTGTTCATCTCTCTAGTATGACCATTGCCTGTTTAATACCTCCTCTTTATGCAAGGCATTCTCCTCTCTCCTATACGTTTTTCGCCCATGCATCGCGGTAATTTGACCATCTTCGTATTTCTTTCTTTCTCTGTCTCTTACAATATCTGAAGATTCCGTTACCGATCCAGTTACACCTCCCCGTTCGCTTCTTTCTACTGCATCTCGCATACTTGTGTTCGCATTGTGTTTGATTAAAATAATAAACATCGATATCCAGCTCCTTCCCAACAATGCACCCGTCAGCCTCATCATATCCACATCCGTTCGTGTTGTGGCAGACCTTTAACATAATAATTATAACAATGATAACATTAATCATAATATTAATAACAAACAAATACAACAGGACAAAAAGAAATGTTAAAAACAAAATAACCAAAAGTCAATGAAACTAAACTGAAGACAATTAAACATTTAAATTCATTTGTTATTCAAAATTGTACACACTGGCTACATTTCATGACATAATTGTCTACATTTAAAATTACTGAGAACATTGAGCAAATGGACGGTGCTTGAATGCAAAGTGGTTCTATATTTCTTTGGCAAAAATGTTCACGAAGTTCAGCTGCTTCAGGTTTTTGGCATAAATGAGTAATTTAATGAATAAATGTGTTCTTGTTATTTCTGTAATTATCCACGTATACATATATGTTTGGCATATATACTTCAAAGGGGATTAACGGATGAAAGAAAGGTGATTGAATGCTCCAGCATGTATTTTATGAAAGTCTTCAAAACAACTGATACTTTATTCTGATCAATAGTTTTGTTAATAATGTTACATTCTGATCAATAGTTTTGTTAATAATATTATATTCTGATCAATGGTTTTGTTCATAATATTAGATTTTGATCATTATGTTTGTTAAAAATAGTATGTTTTGTTAAGGCTAGTATTTAAGACTGGTATTATTTAAAGACTACAATTAAATGTCTTCGTATTAAAAGACCACCAACACCAAAGTTCCGTTTGCTCAGTATTATTGACTGTGCTTTATATCAGAAGTGGAATAATGAAAATGAACTGTTTCGTGTATTTGCTCCATCTGTTTAACCAATCACTAAAACAACGCGTTAATGCCGTTACTAACGACTTCTCCAAATTCCTGACGGGATTTGAGAAATCAAGAATACGTACAATACATTGGTTACAGGTTTTTTTTGTAGTGGCGTCGAAACCCATCAATCTCATGACTGGTGACATGATCAGAAAGTCTGTAAAAACTGCATCTATCGATTAACAGCTCACCATCTGTGCTCTGGTTACCTGAAAGGAAATGTAAGCAGTCAGACAGTTACTGAAACTAAATTGAATTAATAACCTCTGGTAATAATGAAGAATATCTATAATATTATTGCAGAGGAGATTAAAGTAATCATACAATCATTGATGACATGCTGGATGTGGAGTTAGCTATATGCTGCATTATTACTCACTCTTAACAGAAATCTACGTCTTGTATCTGGTAGAAATCACATATAGGCGACAGTTTCCAGTTTGTTGAATGTACTGGCCATTATTACCGTGTATGACGTACTAAGAGAGATTAAAAAGACTCAATCACAAGTTGGTATGAACGTAACTCAGTGCTATTGATGCCATATTTACATATCCATGATGCATTACGACTGTAAGAAGCCAGTGTCTATTGTCAAAGTTGGTTGTATATCATGGTCAAATTATGATATATTTTATCAAGCAAAATGATTAACTTGGACGAGTATCAAGCTAATAATAAAGAAGTTTACTTTCAATGTCTTCATAGATGACGAGATTGGAAGATATATTTAAACTGGATTATTTCATACGAGCAGCAGTACTATATAATAATGTTACTAGATTTAGACGAACAACCGTAATATAAACAATATTACTAGATGGAGACGAGCAACCGTAATGTATTACGATATTACTAGACATATAATGCCACATTTAAAAGCAAGAGCTGGTTCCTTTTTAGAGAAGTAACACATGACAACCAACAAGACACCAAATGAAGTAAGGTACTAGACGTGGTTCATGTTTGAATTTTAGCTCTTTCATAATAAAGTCTCGTGAGAATATTACTATAGATGGAGGTACAATGTCAGCAGAACAAAGTTATGTTTCTTTTTTTTTGAGAAAATAAAATTCAAATAAATTCATGGTTTAGAAGGTCCCAATTACAGAAAATTAGTTAGTGATACTTTTTTATTGTCGAAGCTCAAACATTATTCTAGATGATAATCGGTTTGTATATATCAGTTCAGAGAATGCTGTACAATACAGTGCTAATAATTTTGTTTGTCTTGTACTTATTCTTAGCAACTGAATAGAACATTAAACCATCTGTAGCAAATGTATTTAAGAAGACAGTTGTTTCAGTTTCCAAACTTTGTGCAAAAAACTACCAATTAAACTAAACCGTTTAACTACATGACAAATAGTTATTTATGTAGAACAACCGAATGACCTTCAGGTGACTAATTCAACCCAGGGTTATGATTTTTGGATGCAGTATGCTTGACATTGTTGTTACAATTATCGTTATTGGAAAAAAAGGAACTGCCAAATCATCTCCAGTTTCACCCTACATTAGGCAATCAGAAGGACAAAAAAGAACGGATTAAACCCTCGTTTGTATTTCAATAAGATTAAACGTTGCTTTCATTCCAATAAAAAGGCGCTTACTTGAAAGAGAGGAATGAAATATATTAACTATCTAGATTAACCTCTTTATTATGGGCATTACAGATACCTCTGAAGAATTTCCTTTTCCGGAAATATCACAATGTAAGTACTTCCTTACACGGTGTGTCAACGTAGGTTTTACTTTCCTGTTCACCTTGAATAAGTTTCACATTGCTTTGTTTTGTAGAAAACGTTGTGCTAGTTAACATTAAGGTTAGTTTCTATAGCTAACTTTTCTTTGTATAGATAGCAAAAACGGTTATGAACTCCTGAAAGTACACAGAGTTAACCTAGTCTACAGAGATGCACCAACATTAAGAGTAACGATATCTTCTTAATATGGTGTAAGGCAGGCACGTGGCCAGAGTTTGCATTTAGTTGGGGCACAGAAGTGTTAAATCCGTCATGTGCAGCAACGTCGGGAAGGGCAACGTCCTTCATCTCTATTTGTTGGGGGGGGGGGGTAACAAGTTTAAATGCAAAATTCATCTTTTAAATACCTTTTATTTTTTGTAACACTACACTTATCTAGCCTAAATATCACAGCTAGTTCTTGATCCCTGCTTAGGTTATCATCTGAATATAGTTTAAATGACGTATTATTTTGTTTATGGAAACTTATGCTGTGACATAATTACAAGCTGCTTATGTGTCGGTGTCGATTCGCTTCGCACTTCTTCAAAAGAAAATAAGTGCCATGTAGACATCCCACTAATGTGAAATGTTAACTTATCAGTAATTATTGTCGGGGCAAATTCTAAAGCTTAATGATTTATTTCCTGAATGTTCTTACATAAGTAATGGAACGTAACAGACGGCAGCCTTACCCATTATAATGTATGAATAATTAATATACAAGGGGACGTGAATGCAGTAGTCGCTAACATAGCGACTGGTGATCGGTACCCGTGCCATTGGAGCAAGATAGTAATGATCTCCTTTATACCTCTCCTCGACTTCCACCGTATAAATGATCTTGCTGTAGAGACGTGAGCTGTATCTGTATGCGTCTGTAAGTTGAAAAGTTCCATAAATGTGTAATACGAAAATAAATAACAAAATGGCAGGTGTATAAATAAAGAGCTCCTTTCTCTACAGGGTACAGCTTAAACTATAAGTCGTTATGTCACAACTGTAATATTCAAAATAGAAAACCACGACGTTTCGGAAATAAACGCATAAACGAAGTGAAGCTAATACAAGTACCAGCTGTAACAATGTAAATAAAGGAAAGAAAACGTGATTTTCTATTTTTTTATGATTATAGATATATGTATATATATATAATATAAAACAAATGTAAGACAAATGCCTGATTTCTAATATATGAACAGGTTTCAAAACATTGACTAATCTTAACTAGTCAACTGTTTATAATATTTGAAAAACATTAGCTAGATTAACCCAGTTTGCGGTATCTTTTAACGCCAAAGTGTTATTAACAATGTTAAAGTTCATGTCTCTTGTTCCTTTTTTTAAGCATCATATATTTTTATTTATTTTTAAAATTGCATTTCATATAATCATTCACGAATAACTAGATATGTTTATATTCTACAATTTAATAGTTTATTCAGTTTTAACTGAATACATAATCTGCTCACATACATTGAGATGATCACCACCGCGTTGTAATATTATTGTGCTTACATTCGTGATTCGTTCCGGCATAGTCGTTGTATTCTGGAATAATCGGCGACGGTGCCTCAACTTTCTCCATATCTGTCACTCGTCCAAGTATGACTACATATAAAAAGCAAATTATTTTCGTTAATTATGGTTTTTGTCATAACAATTATATCACACTTGTTAGAAGTAAAACTTTACTGACAACAAGTTTGTGTGTTTGACCTGGTCTTTGCCAAACAAGCAGGTCTCTCAAACCTATTTGCAAGTTTGTCAACGGAAGACAAATGTCCACAATGTTTGCAGACATGCATTACCAAATGGCGATATTTATCAATAATTGATTAATGTGTTTAGTAGGTTCAACATGTAATTTTGTATAACTGGATCATAGGAAACTCGAAAAAATAGGAAAATTCCGAATTTTGAAAAATCTTAGAGTTGACTTTATCTCGTGTATCATGTTAAACATAAAAGAAAATTTCGATAATGCATTATGGTGTAATCAAATGGAGTCTCTAACTTCAAATATAAGATTAAAAACTGAATAAGGTGATATTTTTAATTTATGGCAGGAAAGACAAAGCTATTATAGGTAGCAACTGATACAAAAAGACACGGGGCGGGGGCACACTTGTATCGGAAAAGCAATATAGAGCAAAACACATTAAGATTGGAAAAAATGTACCTACAATATAAGACAGTAAAACAAAGCAAAACAATAAAACTACCAGCTCAGAGTGATTATGTTAAACACTACGTTTATTGTATTTACTTTCTAAGTTAATTTGTTTCTGCTTTTGTAAATAAGCAAGAAAATATTACTTTCATATTTCTTCAAGGTAGCTGGTTGGACATCTCATTAAAGCATGAAAGCAAAACCGGGTCAAGGATCAAGAATTTCCAATTAGTTGACAAACAAGACAAACTAGTGAACCTTGCAACACCGTAGCTAGTCAATATTTTACTTTTACGTCTTTGTGTTTTACTTTTCAAGGTTTTTGGAAAATAGAAAATTAAAAATAATTATCACAAAACGTATCGTTCAGATGCACTGTCGACAGTCGACCCAAAGCGGTTGTAGCTTAAATAAGTTGGTAGCCTATATCTTAAAAGGATTTTCTAACAACAAATATTTCACAATTCTAGTTGAAAACCCCATCTCTTGCCCATAACTCGAAAAATGGTTAGTTGAATATCATTTATTTTGACGGGCTAATTCTTCATCTACTCCAGGAAGTTGGATCACAGCAGGCGTTTCGTGATTTCATTACTGCAAATGCTCTCCCAAGCTTAACTAAGGCTATCATATTCTTGTTGAGTTATTCGTTCTCTGCACTACGAAGTTCATCGAAAGTATATTTCGTGGTAGAAATATTACTTTCCTAAGCAAATTATTGATTAAATAATTAAAAGAAAAGCGAACACATTTTCAGCTCTAGTGTGCTGATGATATCATCCATTCTGTTGTTACCAGATGCATTAACAAAATATTACAACATTTATAACTTTGCGATACAAACTGCTATGAGGATGTCATTTTCGCTGAAGAACCTTAACAATCAGCAACTTTCCCCACCAGAATATCCTTTCAAGTAAAACAAGTGAGTAATATGTTCTTGTTATATACTTACCAAAGTCAGCGTCACAGTATGCTTCTTGTGGATGTTGCGGTCGACACATACATGCTGTGGGAGAAAAAAAGATAAAAAAGATAAAAACTAAGCAAATATACACACACACACACACACACACGTACATTGAGTTGGAAAATCCAGAACAGTGAAAAAACTTGCACCTTCCACCGAGATTCAATACCGAGTCAACAGACTTATATGCGGTTCGCCCTAACCAACTAAGCTTTGGTCACTGATTGGCTGTACAGAGGTTTGAAACCAGTAAGGAAGCTCGTAAATTCACCGTAGGTATTTGCATATGTCGAACAATACTAGTCCTGTTTGATGACATATTAGCCTTACTTCAGAGATCAATCATAATTTTAAACAACTCGAAATAATTTGTGAATACTAGAGCCGGATCTTGAAAAAGATACTTTGAACATAGCTCTGTTAAATGAAATATAAATGAACGAAAATGGGCGAATATATTATAAAGAAAATCAACTTTTACTAGTAATAATAACCCAATAATAGCGTGTAAAGAGAAATGCATAACGCGAGCAAGGGAAAGCAAAAAATATGGTGTGATTTTGCAGCGATTAAATACTTTCAGACTGCTGTCAGGACAAAATTCAATGAATAAATAAAGTAACAACTACTTTTTACTTACGAAGTTGATAGCGCTTCTTCATGGAAGACAGGCTGGTGCACGTATTTACACCTGTCCATATATGCGCAATAAACAACACAGTAATGGACACATACCAGCACATGTTAAAAAATGAACGCATTTTGTCTTCTTCGTTGAACCTCTGACCGTTCACGTGACGTGTATTCCTTTATCAGTAGCGTGTTCAATGTATATATAGGAGTGTCATGCAATATTCTCCAGTAAGTGAATAAATATATCCTCCTGTCTGTTGTTTGACACTGGTCTTTTGTATCAAATATTTCAGTTTGGTACAGAAACTGTCAAGGGTCATACTATCTCAGCGATTATGGATATACACAACTGAAATTAACTATAACAATATAGTTTGATTAAATCTTATCGGTTTCCATACAGGGAAAGCTACAGCTGAATTACTTCCTGTCGTGGCTACTTTAGTTTTGTGACCAATTACCAATAGTCTTAATTGCCAAACATATTTAATATTATTCGTAACATGTAACAGTACTTCATATAGGGAACTGACGTATTCTATGTCTAAGTTGATATTTTACAATGTAGATTCATTCATAACCCCCGGTGGAGGAGAAGGAGGTATGCCCTAGATGCGATTTGGAGACATATTCGCGGACCATGGCAGGTGCCTTTGGTATAAGTCTACGATCCAAAAACTATGGTTGCGACCCAAACACGAGTTACGCAATGTTTTCCTGTTGGTCACGGGCTTTTTACAGACGTCTCATAAAACCTTATTGTACAGTTTTCGAGGCTTACCGACATACATAGTCCATGTTAGAATTCGTATATTATGAACCTAGATTCGGAAGAGTGTGTGAATGGTGGGTCAAAGGTCATTTCTCATGAAAATTGCGTGATATAAGATGCACATTGCTGACATAAACCATAACATTATTCCAAACTCTATAACCTGACAAAATGAATACTACAAATTCCAGTTTTGAATGGTTTTCATATAATAAAAAAACATGTTACACAAATATACGAAATAGAAAGAGGATATAATGTTATGACTAATAAAGAGGAACTTATAAATTAGAGCAAATTCTACATTTCAGGGTTTTCACCAACAAAAAAGTGGCAATTGCATTTCAGTCTCTGTGACTCCGCTCCTGAAGTATATCGATAAGCTTGTCTTTAACTTGGCGTAAAAAACAGCCAAAAAATGAAGGAAAAGCTCGCAAGGCTTCATGGAGTCAACAGCCTTGTGAAATAAGAGGTCGAATCAGTGGTATATTATTATTTTTACTTTTTTAATGAAAGATATGTCAACTTATAGGACGTGAATTAATTTAAAGAAAACTGGCATAAAGTCACGTGATGACACATAAGTTAGAACAATGACTCATGGTAGAGTTGAAATATACACACAGTTCCAATGTGAAGGAATAAACACTAAATAACATCTCTTGTAAATTAGATATCCACACATTTTTCAATAAGAAAATGTGTAATATTTTACTTTAACGCAACAATAAATTGTAACTAGTGCACCTTAGCTTAGCACCTTTGGATGGCGTTGTTTTTCATAGTTTTCGTTGCTTTCACCTTTTCAGTAATGCACAACGATCGAGAGTATAATCAATCAAAACAATTTATATCGAAATAATCGTACACAATATTGAAATTTACAGCTTAAATGCCATGTACGATGGCGTTATGTTCCTTCTAGAAGGGGTTTCATAAAATAATTTTCTGGTGACTAAAGTTGGTTGTTTTGAAAATTGCTAAAGCTTTTCTAAAGATGTATGCGGAAAACACATTCTCGTAGCAATGTCTTATCGCAAAGATATGTATTTGTTTTTTAAGGTTGATCTATATTTTTGAAAAATGATGTCATCAGGGAAATTCAACTGAAAATGTCTTTAGTGTCCTTCGTTATTTTTCAATTCATAAGCTTAAATAGACAAGTGACCATTTAGATAGAAAGTTACAGATGCCGATATTGTTACAATCACCACCTTTGTTTAACAACAGGTTAGTATGACACGTCTCCGCACGACGTTAAAAAATAATTGACTTTAAGTCAGAAACCTTCATTTAATAAAGAAACTCAAGGGTTGTATTATAATATGAACATGACAATGTTATATGATCTTACTTTGCAGCAATACATGGAGGGTTTGTGAAAAATGTCGAGAGAATGCAAAGCCTGAAGATCATAATAATATTAACGGTGAGAAGAATCAATATTGGTTAATTGATCAATTTTAAACAAAAGGCACATTACAACCCCTGGAATATTTATATCTCATTTAAAGAAAACAAAAACAAACATACAACCTTCTCCAAATATAAAGTGCTACAACGACAACAACTGGGTCATAAAAGTTTAAACGAAAACCTCTTTACAATAAACTAATCCCTATGCTTGTGAGGTATATAATTTCTTATGGCTGTTTCATCGCTGAGTAATACGGTAACGTTTTATGGGACATAACATTAACAACTTACACACATGGCAAAACAGTAAACATTTGAAATTGATCGTTTTGAGCACTATATTGGGTACGTGCGACAGGGTTAGTAAGTTTAGATTCATTCATTTGTTTGTTTAAGTCTTGAGTATAAACTTGTGAAGAGTAATCAATGTCTAGGGTATGATACTCTTCTCAAGCGACTTCTAATATACTTACATTCGACTTTTTTGAATTGCTTAAAATTTATCATATAACAGATTTTTTTATTCTCAAAGTATGTTCAAAGAATAACTATATCCAATACACGAGGAAGGGTAAAGTACAGGTGCGTACTCAGGGAGGGGGAGGTGCGCATCACTCACCTCCGATCGTCAGTTGGGGGATGTTTGTATTCAGCCTAAACAAAATATTTATTAGCAAACTATTGCATTTAGGGTTCCTTATATAGTCCTAATTTATCGTCTAAATATGCCATAGAATGCTCCATTTAGAAGTATATTTTTGTTGAAATTCAGATGGAGGAAAAGATGAAGACTTATTTTTATTGACACAACCTTCTTCCAGTTAGAGCTACTAATATCGACCTAAAGACAAGTTTTAATATACCCCACAACGCACCATTGGAGTTATTTATTCATGTATTATTTACATTTTGAGGGAAGAGGGGTCTAGCCCCCTATACACGGGATCGGTTTCAATGACCCTACACGGCAGCATCTGTCCTTTATAATATCCGTCAAGCTCATTCAGTTTGGGAGAATTTTGAATTCC
>JAIPMN010086773.1:0-15292 GCA_020650975.1 Apostichopus californicus | reverse complement strand
GGCTTTCTAAGTAATTCACTATAAGCTCCACCCACTAATAAATATTCACAAGTGTTGGTGCTAAAATCAATATGGATTGTCTACTCACTACTGATAACTTATGTACCCAGTATAACATTAATTGACTTAAGCATAGCTAAGAAAACGTGATTATAAACAAATAAGCCAAATTTACAATTGGTGTTGCTACCTGAACATTAATGAGAAGACATTTTTAACCACTTGCACACATACTTTACCTACTGTGTCATTAAAAGCAAATGCATGTCTAGTTACAACCTGTGTGTCATACAAGCACTCATATATTCTGGTTTTGTCCAATCCACACAGAGTTATTAAAATTTGAAACATTTTTTCATTTCATATTTTCTGACGTTTGTGTTAAGTGTTCGATATGCTATATCTTGGGAAGCATATATTAGGGTAACTTATGGTTGCACGGTTACTTGGTCTGACCATGAAACCTGTTTAACCATGGTTACAGTGTAACTCTGTTATCATAACTGAATATATCTTGTTAACCAGAATAGTCAATTCTTAGTAACTGCACATTAACCAGAATACAAATGTAATGATACAGCTGAGGCTCTGAACTCGACCATTTGATCAGCCAAGGACAAACAGGATCTAACGTGTGTAACGGTTGGACACCAAACCATTCTACCATCGATACATGCCACTGTAGACATTACAATGCAGTACATGACTGTCATGAAACATTCTAAAACTGTGGCACACTATAGGTTCAAATTAACTCTTACTTCATTGAAGGTGAATATGCTATTTATTAGTTTTAACCCTACTTAATGTTGGACACCAAATGTTACATATGTTAGATTCTTTATTCTTTCCCAAATTTCAGAAAAACAAACTGTATCTGGCTTAAAGCATTTATTATATGCATTCAAATATTTCAGTCTAAATACTTTTTGGTACTGTAACTTTAATGTGTTATGGTACTTTTAGATTATTTAGAAGGATCCACAGAGTTATGAAAATTACCTGGAGTATTCTTACAGTTTCATCTAAATATGTTGTATCAAATTATAAACTTTTATTTACCTGAACAATTTCTCCGGATACGGTCATCATCTTCTGTGGAGTTCCTGGCTTTGGGAGCTTTACATCCTTTAATGACACAAGCTGTGGTTGTTGTGGATTCACCAAGTGTCTGGCTATATCCAGTATGTTGTCACTTATATTGTTTATTGCAGGGGCATTGGTCACTTTTGTTTCATTGTTAAATATCAGGCAAGACCTGCCTTTTTGAAAGTTCTGTATCAGGAACGTTTTGCCGGTCATCAGTTTTGGTTGGATGTCTTTGTTGTAACATACTGCTTTGGTTGCAGCTGTTACATCTGCGATACCTAAATTTAGGATATCACCCTGAAGTTTTGTTTCTACAATGAGAACTTACACACACACACACACACGCCACCCTGACAACATAGGTTCCTTTTGCTAAAGCAAGGAACCAAATAGGTAAGATATGGTAAAGAAGAAGAAGTAATATTAATACTTTTGTTTCTATGGTAATATATGATTGCATAAGATCTAATGTGAACTTGATTAAATAATGTAAGAACATTGCAGTCTTGAATCATGGTTGGGTCGTTGCTGGCAAAAGTAAAACAAATTCGCAGGACAGTGATAGGTATGCTGTTCTGTGAACAAATTTAGAGTGAAAAATTTTAGAGTGAAAAAAATTGAGAAATGGGACATTTTTCATAGTTTTTTCTTCATAACAGCATGGTATGCCAGTCTTATGTCTACAACCACTTGCCAACCCCCCCCCCCCCAAAAAAATGAGGCAATGTTGTGATAAACGAGTAAAACTGTACAATATAAAACAGGTTAGAGTCATGGTTGGTTTCTATAAGTGGTCGAAAACTTGTTTTAATTGACCAGAAAGCGGTTCAAAACTGGTGACAAGCGGTTGAAACAGGTTTAAACCGGTCAAACCATAGACAAAACTGAAAAATATTAATGAACTCTGTAAGTACAAGTTGCTAAAACATTTTGCAAAATAATGGCTAAAAGTTGGCAGTATAATGATAGAACTATATAAAACAAAGGTTAGAGGCAGGGGTGGTTTCTAAGTGGTCAGCAACTTGGTTTGACCAGAAAGCGGTTTAAACCTCTTGAAACCGTCAAAACATGGACAAAACTGAAAAATATAAAATGAACTCTGCAAGTACAAGAGTCTCTAAACATTAGTGAGGACACTAAGGCTTCTACTGGATATTTCATCTTTTCAATCCTTGAAAACTACAAAATATATATATATAAATTCTCTATTAACGTACAAATATATCACAAAATAATCAGTAAATCGCGAGCAGCACAAAAACATACAAGTAGCACATAAAGACTAGAAAATACAATGCAAACCTCAAAGACCCAACGCAAGTTACATGTATAATATAAAAGTATCCGGTCACACAACTGACCCTACGCAGATCTAGAACACCAGTGAGCTCCCCCGATCTCTCCATGCCACATGCAGGAACGACCAAACAGAGGGCATGACATCACACACTGAATAAACATGAGGCACACTCTCTTACCTCGAGTTCTGCGTGACCAATGATCGCTGATTCTACTTGCAGCGTTGTCTGTGGTGCATGAATCTTCAAAGAAATGAATAGAAAAAGAAATATGTTAAAGACAACTATATGAAGTTGTTATTTATGCTATAGTATAGTGTGTGAATTTGTTTGGGCTGGTGGTTAGGTTTAACCAACTGAAATGGCTTATTGAGATCATAAAAGTGTGGCCTGGGGTAGACAAGGCAGTTCGTGAACCTCTAATCTTGCCTAGTAACGTGACAGTGGGTTTTGCATTGATTGCCAACATGTCATGTGTCATATCCAAGTTCATGATTATTCATATGTTGTCCGGTAAACAATTCCCATCATGCATCCTTCTATGTAGCTCATGACTTGGAATTGATTGACGAGTGAGAAAAATATAGAGAACGTAATTGCTTACACACGTACTCATGCTGCAGTCTTTACTTACGTAGCTACTGTATACATCCTACCGTCTAACGGTGTATTGCGAGAACCGCTATTTTGGGAGCCTAACCAAGCTGTGCGCCTGTGCATTAATACTAATAATAGAAATAAACCATCCGATATAACACTATGATCTGGTCAAGTAAAGTTGGTGGTTAAAATGCCTGAGTAAAGAAATTTAAAGTGAAAATTTATTTTTAGAGTGGAAACTTTTAGAGTGAACAATCTTTAGGGATGAAAAATTTAGTGTGAAAAGTTTAGTGGAAATTTTTTTAGAGTTAAACAATTTTTAGAGTGGACATTTTTTAGAGTGAATAATTTTGAGTGAAAAATGTTGTCATCACAGCTCCTGTGGTCCGGGAGATATGCTGTTAAAAAGCTTCATAGGCTCAATATGCAAACTATGCAGATTATTTTGTCTTGTCAATTAGCCTCATTAATTAGCGATTTTGTGCTACAAATCTTATCAGTTTGAGAAGATATGCCCCCCCTTCCCCTTTCCAGATTGAATTACATTGATTATATCACCCCTATCTAGTACCACATTCATACCCAAGTCTGAATAAACTTTCGGTTGCAGAGTAATTGGCATTTGAAGTTTTTTATTTGACCCTGTGGCCTTATTAATATTCATGAGATGAGTACGAAAAACAAAAGGGTTCTTCAAGTCACTGTGGCGCATCTATGTACGAAGTATGACTTCAATCCAACTTGTCGTTGTTCAGTAACTTCAGTTACCGTGTTTACAAGCTATTTGATTCCAAGTTTATCGTAGAGCCATTTGTAGCGTAGGTAGGCTTAAATACATGCCCATATCATTTACAATTATCTATGTTTTGATATACACCTTGTGATATTAATATGGCTATGCAGGAAGACGAGTGTAGGCAGATGCACTCATTAATGTCAATTTGATAGGACTAGTAAATATTTGAAGAGGATATTGACAAACCTAACAGACAGGTTGTTTTCAACGTCAACTCTGCATCGTAATAGCATGTAGGGGCCACAGTAGATGGATCGAACTTGTTTGTATTTCATACATTAGTGCAGATGTTCATATGTTAATTGCACTCAGACAATTCAACGTAACCGACGAGTGCCTGGTGTAGAACAATATTGACTTGTAAACAATGATGCCTGCGTATCAAACCAAACGTACCATGTCTACACAGTTTATCGGTCCTGCAACTTGATCTTAAAGTCTGTGATAATTTTTGTACTGGCAGGAGGATCCTTCCTTGTGCGATGCTTGTTGTGTGATGTTTGCTGTGATGCTTGTTGTGTGATGTGTGATGTTTGCTGTGATGCTTGTTGTGTGATGTTTGCTGTGATGCTTGTCGTGTGATGCTTTGAGTGATGCTTGTTGATGATTTTACTGTGAATCTGTGATGTTGAGTACCAAGCATATAAGATATGCTAATTGTATGATAAGTAGGTAGACTTTTGTAAGTGTTAATTGCATCTGGAATGTATAGCCAAAGATTAATTTGTAGGTGTGGGTACAATTTGCAAGTTCCTTTCAGTCTTGTAGTTGGCATGTATGTATTTTACATCCACCTGCAAGCAGGAACTCGCAAAGAACCCATCATTGGCTTATCACAGCCGCAAGCTGACCGAAGTCAGTCTCTTACATTCATATTTAACGTCCATGATTATGAATTGTCAACTGTCTACAACTCTGTAACTGGACGACCATACATTAATCTTGGAGTGACTCGAACTCGGGACCTTATGATTGGAAGGCACCTGCGTTAACCACTGAGATGAGTGATGATGAGTGATGATGATGATGATGAAGATGATGATGGTGATGTTGATGATGGTGATGATGATGGTGATGATGATGATGATGATGATGATGTTGATGATTATGATGATGATCATGATGATGATGATGATGATGATGATGATGAAGATGATGATGATGATGATGATGAGTATGAAGATGAGTGAAAGATTACAAAAAGAATGCGAAAGAAGTGAAATGTTGTGATTGAACTTACTGTTATACTGAACTGGCTGGTTGTTGACAAGGCGAGTTGTTTTAGGTACCTGTCATCTTTGACTATGACATGTGTAACAGTGATCTCGTCAACTGCTTTCCCTGGTGATGTGGATGCACTGTTCCATAGTGCTAGTGGTCTAGTACTTCCAATCCTGCAATATTTTGATGTTCCTGACCTGTTGCCCACTGGCTACTGTTCGTGAGATTTCGTCCTGTATGAAAGCGAAGAAGAGATTTTCTCGATGATTACTGTCACTCGATCGCTTTTTCATCGTTGAGAATTAGCATAACTCAATGTTTACACTTTATATCAACTAAGTCTGGACTAATTAGCAAGGAAACTGCACTCTGTGCACACTATTAGAGGCACTGAAGACTAGCCCCAAACCGCGTGCCGCTCTCTGAAAAAGTTAACTTTCCGTTGCATGCAAGTGAAGTTTTCTGCTTGTCGCTACAAAATGCAAACAGTAATGAAACGTGTACTCTTCAATATCACTGTGAATTAGCTGAATAACTTATCACAAAATTGCACAACACTTGATGGGAAAGGAAGCAGAAAGCATTGTGGGATTGATACTTATAAGTCTTGCCAAACAGCCAAAGTCATGTGATACCATCTCATCTTTTATCTAGACCTGAGATGTCCATCGCTGCTATGTACAGTGTTGTTGGTATCTACCATAGCTGTATGTTTTGACTGTACACTAGTGTCTAATTACCGACGGTTTCATTAATTTTCAGATAGATACATGCCTGTCTGAAGCAAATTTATCAATATAACATATTTATGGTCATTCATGACCCTAGAGAAACACCGGTTAAATGCAACAGCCTCAACTTTAATGGAGGAATTAGTTTTTGATACCTGTACCAGTTCAAAATGCCAAACTTTCTCTGTTTCTAGATCTATTAAGGTTAAGTTAAGCTACAATACTTTGCAGAATAACCTAGGGAGTCACAACAACCATATCTCCTACAATATTTAAAAGATTTACCTTGAGGGCTAGACACCGATGAGGATTGCTCCCTCAGCCAAGTGCAATTTATTCTTGGTATGAGGTAGTCCCTCTGAATGTTGTTAAATACTGACGGCAAACATAGCTTCCTTCAGATTTACAAAATTAGCAAATGAAGCCTGGTTACGCTGGTAAGTAAGCCCCGAATACATGATTGAAGCAGTGGTAAGTAAATTACCCAATGGGCATCCTACCTTCCACAGGGTTGTGATGACCACTTCATCAATTCGTCACCGGAAATACATTTCAGGGTTACTAATAAACCTGTCCCCACCACTCCCCTACTAATACTTTCTACATTACATTATATAAACATTTATTTACACTTAACTGCATAGAACATTTCAAATGTCCAGAAAAGAAGCAAATACTATATATTTAGAATATTCAACAACGTTCTCTGGAAAAAGACAGCTCTCCTCAAGATATTCAACTGAGATGTCTTCCTGGTTATCAACATGGGCTCAACATTCAGGAAGGACATGACTAACTTTTCTTCTGTCCCCCTCCTTCTCCCCTTGTTCCCCCCCCCATCTTCTCATAGCTCTGTTCCACCCTTTGTTCTCCACACCTTTCTGTCTTTGTCCTTCTCCAGTTTATTCCCTACCCCTTCCCTTACTCCTCTCTTTGTCCCTCCACTGTTTATCTCCTACCTCTCCTCTTCCCCTGTTGGTTTCTTCCTTTCTTCTCTCCATCCATTGTCTACTAATCCCCTTACATCTATCTCTTTGTGTTCACCCTGCTCATTAACCTGTCTGTATTCTGTGCGTGTTTTTGTCCCTTCTGTTACTGTTACTTGTCATTTAGCCTTTGAAGAAGATCCTGCTAGGATCGAACGTCAGGCCAACTTACTTTTACACATTCCTGGTCATCTTCATCATCTGGGATGTATGTAGGGTCCCTTTTAGAGTCATCACCTCCATCTCAACAACCAACACCTGCTGCTAGTGATACAATGGTTATCAACTGACCACCCTCACTTTGTCTCTTGGCATATGCATGGTCCATATCCATGGCAATGATGTTAACGTCCATGTAAGGGACAGACCCAGTTGTCTGACACTCTGCATCGCAGAGAACTATGTCAGTTTGTGTCTGGGCATCGCATCGTTTAGTGATGACTGACTGAAAACATGAGAAATTAATGAAGGTTGGCTTTGTTTTTGCAAGAATTAGTCCTTTTAATGAAATTTTTTTGGAAAATTTTTACTCCTTTTCATTTGAGCTTGCAGACAATAAATCAGAGTAAGATTAAATTGTAAAATAAAGATTTTTTTAAATAAAGAAATTTTAAAAGTTAATCTTTCTGAAACATGAGCATGATGGGAATATCACATTATAAGTCATTAAGGACTGCAAAATCTCGATGTTATTGCCATTCTATGAGGAGACACGCAGTATGAAACAGGGATGGTGATTTAAATCAATCTGATGTAAATCAATTAAATAACTCATTAATTAAAGCCCAAATTAGATGTAAAAAAATAAATAAAAAAATCATCTCCT
Organism: Apostichopus californicus; assembly: GCA_020650975.1. NCBI lineage: Eukaryota > Metazoa > Echinodermata > Holothuroidea > Aspidochirotida > Stichopodidae > Apostichopus > Apostichopus californicus. The sequence goes on along the minus strand of JAIPMN010086773.1, from coordinate 7,745 downwards.
TTATTGCTGATAGCTACTGAGGCTTGCAATCCCACCTTCATATGATACACCTCTTTTTTCTGAAAGTTTGGGGTGTTTTGCAAAGCTTGAATGAGTTGAAAAGCAACACAAAAAGCAACAATATAGCTTTTGTTCTTTACATGCAAGACCATGGGGATGTGTTTTAAAACTTCCCTATGGGTACATGCACTAATGCCACACTGTTGTCCAGAAGGCTGTGTTGTTGTGGAGTTTACTCTTACCATTTGGAGTAGTCTTATAAACAACATCTTGAACCAAGTCCTTACCTTAATACTAAGGACACATGGGGGGGGGGAGGGGGTGGGAGAGGCCCCAAGGACTAGAAACCAAATGTTTTATCTTTTGGAGGCAACATACTCAAGTTTTCATTGTGTAGCAGTATCAAACTGTTGAGCAGGGTTTGAGAGGAGGGAGGGGGGGGGGGGAACTAGAGGACAAAGTGATACTCTATATAACATCAGTTTCTTAGTTTGCTCACTTTCTTCTTTGATGGTGGTGGTGCTGTTTTGGCAGACTTTGAAGAGGTGCTGGCGATGTCCTAAGAAAAAAACAAACAAACACACATAGACTCAAGCAAATATACCCATGGGAGAATTATTTTTCCAATTACTGTGACATGTGACCAAAAAGAAGATGTTTTAATATGAGACCATGTCAACTGTTTCAGTAACATTTTGTAATTTGACACCGCTACTGTTTCCATCAACTGTTAGCGCCCTCAGTTACCCTTGTGGTATCGCTAGTTTGAACTTACACCACTTCGACTTTCGACTTCGACCGCTCAACAGGACGATCTACCAACGACGTTAATTGCCTACATTAATCGCCTCATTATTACTTTTGATCGGATACTTCTTATCAACTTGGGAAACGTTCCTATGAGACCGCTATAGATATATTGTAATGGAATCGCATTTTTTTATTTCGTTACATAAACTTTTCGTATTTCGTGAAGGATCTAAACATACTTATTATGGATGGATCCTGTATTTTCTATTAAGTTATTTCGTAACGGACCGACCCAGTGGACAGGAGATATTTTTGCTGTGCTAGAGGAACTGGTGAGTAATAATTTCGTATCAGTTACCGCCAAAGGTATAGCATAAGATGCACAGAAGCAACCAGCAATAGTCTACTAGAAAGTTTGAGACTCTTCCTGTCAAACATATTCAACAAATCTGTCAATAAATTAATGCATGCTTAATGGCTACAGAATAACATATATTCAGTGACTATATCTGGACAGCTGCTTCAAGCTTACCCAATGCATCTGCCTTGTTATTGTATTAGTGATAGCCTAGGCCCAACATAATATAAACATCAATACTATACAGTATATAATCCAATTGGATTTCTGACTTCCTTTCTTAAATAACATCACAATTGAAATTTGATGAGCTTTTGTCTCATATACCCTAGACTATTTGGAGCCTTGGAGGTATCTCCCTAAAAGGAACAAAACTTTCAAAAGCATTTGGAATGTTAAACACACAATTCAGCCTGTAAAGCTATAGTACTACTTCCATAGTGAAATGCCACTCATCACTTCTCTTGTTTGCTGTTGATGGATACAATGTGTCTACAACTTCGTAATGTAATGATTGCTTCACTGCAGATCAGGGCATTTTGGCAACACCCGTAGCCTATGTAAATTTAAAAATTCTCCATGCGAATGTGATTTTACATGTCACTTCATGCCGCTTTCACGAAAAAGAAGAAAAAAGAAAAACGAACACGGTCATGAAAAAGACGTTAGGGCTAGGCCTAATGTTACTGATTAATATTAGGCCTATAGGCACAAAGAGTGCTCATACTTTATCGTCAACGATAGTATTACACTAGCATGTACGCTAGCACTGCAGGAAACTCACCTTTTTCGCAAGGGTTTTTTTCAAGACCCGATTCGACCGGGCAGTACCCTTTTTCGGAGCACGACGAACAAATACTTCCGGTAAAGCATCTGGCTTGAGTAATTTTCGGGGTTTTTCCCCCATCAAGCGGGCACGAATATCCTCCACAAAAGCTCCTGGACGAAAGTGGTCTTCGCAGACGACTTTGTGTTTACCGAAAGTAAACTTGTCGAATGTGTGCCCCCTACCGAGGTTGTGCAGCCACTTTTGCGCCAGTTCTCTTTTCTCTGGAAACCTTTTCCCGTCAGGAATAGCATAATATCGTTTTCCCTTCCCTGCTCCTTCCTCCCCTCTCCTGTTTAGACAACCAGATGCTTGGCACTGCGGCATTTTGCACCGACTTCCGAACCACCTCCGACAAGGCAAGTGTACAATTCAAATCTTGTGCAGAGCTAAAGAGAATTTTGTAACTTACGATGTGGCTCGCTGACGTCATTTTTATGCGCCCTCGTTTCATAATGGCCAACACAGTAGGTGTGAAAAAAATAATTAGAACAAATCCTGGAAATTCGGGGAAAGGTAGTTTTGACTAGATATTTCACAGAGGGTGTAAGATTATTAGTCTCTTCTATCAGGTCACTGCAAAACCCCAGAGTTGATTTCTCCTTTGATAGTATGACAGTGAGAGAACATGGTTTGGTCGAGTAATTTGGAATTCATAAAGCACCTGGCAATGCACTGAGGAGACGGATCACTGATCTCTACACACAAATATTTCAACCTGAATATATCGCAAAGTGGAATAACTCTGGAAACATTACTAGAACTCAATTGTTAGCTTGTAGCATAACATGTCAAGTCATCGGGTAGTCGGTTGTCCTTCAGATAAAAAATACCAGGTAGATATGCAATTTACCTCAAAGGAGTGAAAGTGTATGCATAAAACGGATCATGGCTGAAAAAGTAGTTTAGTAGAAAAAAAAAGGATCAGGAGGGACACTCAAGTCCCCATCGAGGACCCTATAGGAGAGAAAAAAAACTGAAGACACAAACACTCAGACCTGATTACAATGCTTGAAGTACTTGTCCAAAGCATTCTTAAACTCATTGACACTACTTGCAAGTACAACTTTCTCATGCAAACCGTTCCACTCATTCACAATCCTATTAGAAAAAAAAGTTATGTCGAATATTAATCCTACCATGTAACTTCTGGAGTTTAAGACAATCACCTCTGGTACAACTGCTATTAGCAAACATAGTAAAGAAATTCTTATAAATCGACTTTGATTTGAACAAGGAAACTTCAAAATAATCCCCAAAACGTCCAACAATATAAACCATATGTGCCTTCTGTACCTTAAATTCCACTATTTTACTGTCTATCAACAAAAACTGATTTTTTACTTTCCCCCAACTAATTTATGGGCACTTTGTAGTTACAGTTTTTTTAACTCCCAATGAAAAGTTGCTTTGTAAATAACAAAAGAGCAACTATTCATTTAAAAACGAAGGAAAATAAGAGGAAAATTGGCAAGTTTTCATAAACAAGGAATGTCACTATTAATTTATGGAAAAAAGCGATATGAAGGAGGTTCCTTTTATTAGGAGGGGGGGGGGGGGTGACTAGGTCTCTGGGATGGTCCAATTAAGGGGCTGAATGGAATGCTGGCTTATCAAATTTGTTGAATTAAATCAAAGTGTGGTGATATGAAAAATTCATGTGATAAAGTCAGGTATCAACAGTCCTATTTTGTCATGGATTCTAATCATGGATTCTAATCATGGATTCTAAACATGGATTCTAATCATGTATTCTAATCATGGATTCTAATTGTTACCTGTTCATCAGTTTCTGAAGCTGGACACTACCAGCAGGACAATTCAAATTTTAATTTTCTTTAGTCTTTCGCACACTTTCATGACTAAGTAAATTCCAAGTTATTTACATATGAGACCCTTAAGACGAGACAAGGAGAGTAGAGCAGATGAGAGGAGAAAAGAGGAGAGGTGAGGAGAAAAGAGGAGAGGTGAGGAGAGGAGAGGAGAGGCAAAAATTAAAGGGTGCACCTTCTCACTATAATACATCTACATAGCAAGTATGACAAATATCCAATCATAAGGTCCCGAGTTCGAGTCACTCCAAGATTAATGTATGTCGTCCAGTTTACAGAGTTGTTGACAATTGACAATTCATAATCATGGACGTTAAATATGAATCTAAGAGGCTGACTTCGGTCAGCTTGCAGCTTTGATATAAGCCAATGATGGCTTCTTCGCGAGTACCTGCTTGCAGGAGGATCTAACATACATACATATACATATCCATCACTCCGTTGTTGAGTTATCACAGACCCAAGCAAGTGTCACAGATGCGCATACAAACACACACACATACACATGCCGACCTGACTGCATTGGTTTTTTTTTTCCACTGCAAGGAACTAAAATGAGAAGAAGACTCAGATAGCAACGATTTCAGAAATATACCTTTTAATTTTTCCATGACTTTCAACATTTATACTCTTCTTCATTTATACAGTACCTGGGGTTTGATTTTCAAATTTCCATGCCTTTTCCATGACTGTGGGAACCTTATTAATAATGATAATTATATAAGTAATTAAACTAATCCAACAAATGAGTGTCCATTGCTCATACATTACTTAATGAAAATGTTACTTTTTTTCAACACTGTACTCGTATAATAAACGTTGCGAAAAGCATCCGGATTAAAAGCCTAGCCGTTCCTTGATGATGTTAATACATCTCCATAATCTTACGCAATCTTTTCATAGCAGTAATTCTTTTGTTGACGTTAATGATTTAGTTTTAGGATCTTGATAGAAATTGCCGGATCCAAAATTCTTTTAAGAAAGGTCATCGCCATTTAAGTGGTACAGATATTATATTTTATAAAAATTGTCTTTTTTCCTTTGAAGCTATGAAAGATTTGATACACAGGTTCCATTGGGTTTTCCAGGAATTCTCCGAGAAGAAGCCCGAGAGACAGATTAACCGTAGAAACTGAAAGCACTACCAAAGAAACACTGTATCAGAAACATTGGTAAAAGTTAGGAATGCCCGCACATTCGTGCTAAATTGTTACCACTGTGTACCTTGTTTTGATTAAACTTGATATTTGCAGCTAAGTTTTAGTGCTGTTATAATATCTTAGAAGGTTATGTGTGGGTCGCCTTGGCCCTCACCCTGGATCTGTTCTCTTGTGAGACTCTTTGACTTCAAGTGCAGCCCTCATCATTTATTTTCGCTCATCATGAGAAAGGGTTTTTGAAGTGATGATGTAATAACACCATTGACTACAAGTACTGAGCACATGCAGGGACGTCGCTAGAGGGGGGATGTGGGGGGTGTCTCACCCCCCCAAACTTGGGAAAGCTGACGGTAGTTGGAAAATTGGAGTGCCACAGTCGGAAATTCCGACTGTCGCACTCTAGTTTATCTAGGCCTATTCATTTATTCCAGTGATTGTGCATGAACTAAAAATTGATTCTTATACTCCACCATACAAAACTTTGTATGATTTTGAATACTCCAAAAAAAAAATGCCTAATAGAACTACCATCATAGGCGTAGGAGCCCAATTTGATTTTGGGAGGCTGTAACGACTTGCCCGAAAAATATAACCAACATTTTTAGCGGGTATTGTTGACGAGTAGCGCGAGGGTGGGGGGGGGTACAAGGCAGCAGTCAAATTTTCTGGCTTCAAAACCCATCCAGTTGGATTTTCAGCCACTACCCCCCCCCCCCCAATCATCAGGCCTTAGCCTTACGTCCCTGAGCACATGACACATGAAGTTGAAGATATATTCATCCGACATCTCTCGTACCAGATCTACAGTTCTACCTCAAGCCCCTGCCCCTAGCTAGCTTGATTCCTAAAAAAACTTATAGTCTTCTTTATCTCCTCCTCGTCAGAATCCAAAACATTTCTAGTTGATGGCAGCGCCTTCTCCTGTTTCTTCGATCCAAACCCGATGGAAAACTTGATCGGTTTTGAATCCTGTTCCCGTACGAGAGGAGCGGGCTGACTCGCGGGTTCATCTGTGTCGGTAACATCCTGTTCCGACCTTTGACCTGGGTCACATTCACCAATCATCCTCTCCTCAACAGTTTTGGAATCGGGAATAGCAGAGGCGGGGTGGTTTCCCAAGGCATTCTTTGATGACACCACCTCTGGACTAGTAGAGTTTCTTAACCTTTGACCTCCACGATGAACTTCGGTATTAACATTTGTATGACTTGCTGACATTTGTCCATAACTGTCACTAACTTCAAACTGGTTTCCTACTGCATGTAATGTCTGTGATCTTCCAGCCATTCCTGAAGAATCTTGACTTTGGTCCTTTGAAACCGTCGAGTGATCACGATTCATGTATGACCTTTGACCGACATAGTCCTGTCCTTTCACCAATGATGGGTCTTTACCTCTCCAAGTTTTGTTGAATTTTCCTGTTTTCTTCTTTGCATATGATGGAACATAGTCTGTGGGAGGAGCAAACTCTGTCGGTCTCTCGTCTCTCATCTTTGCTCTCTGCTCTACCCATGCTTTGGGTGCTGGGAATGATAAAAGGCAGAAATCATCGTGTTAAGTTAACAACAGGTAGGTTCAATCTATTACTATATATAACTAAAATCCTCACACTTTCCAAACAATTTACATGGAAGTTTCATTTGAGAAACAAGTGAATTGATTTTTTTCAGCCCAAATAGAGAAAACCTAGCACATATTTACCCTAAAAATTCATGACAGAAAAAAAATTTCTGACCAGACTGGACCAGACGAAAACCTTGGTAAGTTTCCAAGACAAGGGCAATTTGTTAATGAAAGTAATGATACATAACATGCAAAGTTGAAACTTTTTGAAACTTTTCAAATCTTCTCTAAAATATATTTCCGACTACAGGGGTCAATAGTTTCTGGAATTTAAATATTTTTGGAATGTGTACAAGATTGACTTGAACTCAGCTATAATAGGATAACAGTACAGATGAACAAGAGCAACTGAAAACATGAAAGAATAAAGTGGGAGTTGTGACAACACCACATGAGTGGGAGTTGTGACACCATCACATGAGTGGGAGTTGTGACACCATCACATGAGTGGGAGTTCACAAACTTGACTGAAACAGAGTCAAGGTATCCTACTTACCTCCTCAAGTATACTATGACGTATCATATGCTGTTGTCTAACCTAGTGTACTGTATCCCAAATTACTCTCAAACCCATACTATATCCCATGATGTCTTACCTATAACGTATCCCTAATTATTCTCAAACCTATACTTTATCCCATGCTAATATCTTACCTATAACTTATCCCAAATTACTCTCAAACCCATACTATATCCCATGATAATGTCTTACCTATAACGTATCCCTAATTATTCTCAAACCTATACTATATCCCATGCAAAATGTCTTACCTATAACATATCCAAAATTACTCTCAAACCTATACTATATCCCATGCTAATATCTTACCTATATAATATCCCAAATTACTCTCAAACCCATACTATATCCCATGATAATGTCTTACCTATAACGTATCCCTAATTATTCTCAAACCTATACTATATCCCATGCAAAATGTCTTACCTATAACATATCCAAAATTACTCTCAAACCTATACTATATCCCATGCTAATATCTTACCTATAACATATCCCAAATTACTCTCAAACCTATACTATATCCTAGCTATTGCCTTACTTATAACATATCCCAAATTACTCTCAAACCCATACTATATCCCATGCTAATATCTTACCTATAATGTATCCCAAATTACTCTCAAACCTATACTATACCTCATACTACCGTCTTACCTATAACATATCCCAAATT
>JAIPMN010086769.1:0-11393 GCA_020650975.1 Apostichopus californicus | reverse complement strand
AAACTTCATGATGAAAGCTGTCGGTGTATCAAACCGTTCCAAACAGAATTCACAAAAGACACGGCTAGTCATCTTGTTTTGATAGTATTGCCTTACAAAATGAGATGATCTCCGGAGAAGCATCAGCTTATATAGGATTCCATATCTGTATATGTGTTAATGTGTTAGATTACAACACAGGTATAGGGTGTTATGTTCTCATACATCGAATGTACCCCGCCGACAAATTTTCCCGCCACATGCTCTAGAACCGCTTCAAAATACCGCGAAATTATTTTCTATGACAATAAAGGAAACTTCGCGGGTCATTTCTATTTTTGGCTCCTACAGTTTTTGTACAAAATACAGCCAAATTATTTTCTATGACAATAAAGGAAATTTCGCCGGCTGATTTCTATTTTTGGCTCTTAAAGTTTTAGATAATACGCTCTTACGTAACCTTACATCTTTACGAAGACTTCATTTTATTCTTCTTTATGTTTTCTTAATTGTTTACCAAAACTCACGTCGAACACTTTAAAAAGGGACAGCATTTCCAGATCTCATCCATTCTGCAATCAGCATGCCACAAACAAAATTGTATAATTACTTTCCGATTATCATCAGAGATGGTGAAGAGATACCGTCCATCTTGTCGACGGTCCCATCGGAAGCGGATCATGATATCATGTTGTTGGACTTGTTCGAGCAAGCATTAGCACTGACGATACTGGACACTGATTTCATGCTATCTATAACGGGGAACTTCCTGTCCATACCTAACCTTCAAGAATTGTGGAACAAACTCCAAAATGACTTATTTTCGTGATAAAGTCTTTTCATTGTACGACCAGTGAACACTTGTCAAGGATCATCATCTCATTCCTTTTGTAATCGTGAAACACAAAACCAAAAAGCTAACACATGTTTTTCTCCGATATGGAAGAGGATTCAAATATAGCATTGGTTCCTGTCATGAAGGAGGACCACGGACTTGTTCTAGGAGTTACGCCTTCATTTCCATCACGTGTGGGACATTCTCTAAAATGACTAATTTTCGTGGTGGAGTGGATTTACCGTTCGAATGGCGAACACTTTTCAAGGAGCACGTTATGGAGATAGCATTCAATTCACAAGTACAAAAAACGCTACCAATGTTTTCTTGCGATATGAAAGAGGGTTCAACTGTACAATTGATTCATGTGATGGAGGAGGTGGACCACTGACTTCCTCGATGAGGTATGACCGAGCTGTCTTCAGATTTGTCACTACGTAGCTTCCAGTCGATATAAATGTGAGGATCATAGACGGATCATGTATTTGTTGCCATGGACTCGTGAACTTTAAAAAGACATGATACCTAGTATGCTCACTGTGTTTTTCATTTTATACTCCCAGTTGGAAACTACCAATACACCGTATGGATGACTGCATCTTCGGTAAAGTACATTTTATTGGTTAGATTGAGAGAATGTTTGTATTTGAACTTTTACATTAAGATAAATTTTTATCTTTTGAACGTGTACAATGATTGGGATTTTGTATTTATTTTTATTTAACTTCAACAATGTTTGTGATCCGAAATTAAAAATAAATTTTATACGAAGAGCTTTCTTCATGTCTGTTCATATGATGATATTTGTTAAATGTTGCAGCTCAAATCTTTTTGTACATTTTTATTTACAAATAAGGGTTAACTGTTAATTGCAAACGTGTTTTGAGTTTAAAAATATGTGAAAAGTTCAGAAAAGTGTTGTTGTCTAAAGCGTTCAAATGGTTGTAAACCTTTTTTCGTGTAACTTTGTTTTATTTTGCCTTTAATATATAAAACTATGCACCGTTTGTTTCCGAAAGAATGACTAAATGAAAATTTTTATTGCTTAGTTTGTTAAAAGAATCTTTCTATTTTAACTTTTACATTGCGATGAATTTTAATTTTCTTAACTTTACAATGTTTGGGATGAAAAATGTCAAAATTTATTTTAAATGAAATGTTTTCTACATGGCGTTTATCGACATACATTTTATGAAATGTTTTTAGCGAGGCATCTTTTATCTTTTTTAATTTTATTATTTACAAAGTGACGTTTCATGAACTGTTCGGTGCTAACGTTTTTTAGTTTCAGATCAAGTGAAACTTTTAGGAAAAGTTTGCCTAATTGACCAAAATAATTTTAATTCGTTGACTTTAAGTATGCGGCATGTTCGAAGTTGATTGTTATGAATTGTTTCGTAATGAAGACAAGTTTGGAAATCATGAAATCGCTTGTTCTCACTCAAGTTTAGTTTGATAAAAACTTTTACATTAGTAAAACACTTTGTAATGTACGTTCTCTTATGGCCAAATTAAATTCATTTAATAAAATATGCTAGCTAAAAATTCACTATTCATTTGATTAAAAAGTGTTATCTTTGCAATCATAGTTTTTGTAACTGTCGTTTCCCAAATGACGTTTCATGAAATGTTTTCTAGTAAAGTCTCATATCCATTGAAAAGTTCTAAAAGTGTCGTGCTGCATGTATGACAAATGGTGGATACCTCTGCCAGTACCTTTCAATATTGAATACAGTGTTTTTCTGATATGTAGCTATTGTGTTTGTATATAATTGTGTACTAAATTTTTGGGAAAATACGTCCCACGCTACATTACCGCGCAATATCATAAAGGATAGGTTAATACCCCAAAGGAGAACATTGAGTTTCATTATCTACTAAGCGCAAATATAGCTAACGGACGATGATCCTAGGGGCTACTAATTGTTTGCCTCAGACTGAAATTGATCGATATCCTACCTGACGGACGAGTCACTATTGTTGTTGTCACTAAAGCCACTATTGACTTTTCCTTTTGTTCAATACTGTGTTCACCTTCGTTGATGATTGTACACTGTAACACATAGCAAGCGGTACATTGGTTTCTGCCTACAATAGCTACCCCTAGTCTCCTCACCGTTATGACAAAAGGATAACCAAAGTAGTGATGTACTATCGATATCATTATTGCTTTCACATGTATGACTCAACGACCCATATTTTCTTGTTTGATGTGAAGATATGCTGTGATGCACTCGAATAAATTGAAACAATTGTAGAAAAATGATGCTTTGTTTCATTTTGACATGCCTCTCTGGCTAGGAGGGAGAAAGGGGGAGGAGGAGGGGGTCATATTGATTCTATCTTACGAAGCTTTAGCGAAGGACACTTGTGTCCAGAAATGCGCTATATCGGGTCCCCAATGTCTATTTTGTCCTATCGGGTCCCCCTGTCCATTTTGCCCTAGTTCGGGTCCCCTGTCCGTTTTGCCCTAGTTCCGGTCCCCCCTGTTCATTTTGCCCTAGTTCCGGTCACCCCCCCCCCCCACTCTTTATCGATTATGCCCTAGTCTGGGTCTATACACTACTTTCATATGTTTTGTTCATATATTAACAGACAAAAAACGTTTAGTGAACATCGATATCATCATGGCTTTGACATGCGATGGCAACCCCCTACACACAGCTATAGTTCTAGCGGCCCAGATAAACTACTGACAATAAACATGTGGATATCGGTCCCTATATCTGTTGTGAAAATATAAAGATATTAATTTAGTGCAATAAACAAAAGTTTAACAAGTTGTAACCACTTTATTCCGAGTTCCTTTAGAGTTGATATGCATAAAAGAAAATCCACACTACACGATAATCTGTGATTTTGGTAAAACGTTTTCGGCGAAAAAGCATGGAGCTGCTGAGATTGGTAAGGCTTTACTGTATCATATAATATCAACGGTACGAATTAGTTGCTTCGTTAACACAAAAACGTGAAGAAATAAATGTTTCGTACTTTCGTGTGAGAATACCACTGCACTTAGGGTGGCCAACCACGTCCTAAATTATTTCTCGAGGCTTGTTCTACATGCCATCGGTCATAATTCCAAAAAGTTAAAAAAATTAAGGACTTTTAAGACAAGGAAGCTGTTATCGCTACAAGGATTTTTTACAAACACTTCAACCTTACATTTGCATAGCGTAAAAGATCGCTTTGAGTTCGGCAGTGTAATGGAGTAATAGTGACATTTTTAGTGTCCCATTCTGCAGTTAAAACATAAGATAAATAATTGGGAAAATTTAGGAAGTCGCGTTAATCGGGAGAAACTGTATAGGCTTAGGACTCGCTCACACCTACCAACTATAGTATATGTCTAAGCAAGTATTTAAATACAAACTGAAAGTGTTGATTGAAAGTGTTCATCAATTCAGTTAATTGTGTTCTTTTAGACGTGAATATTTCGTGAATGCAGTCTGCATGTAGTTCCAATGTTATTTTATATATTACTATGATATATATATATATATATATAAATAAAATGCCCGCCCAAAAGTAGCCCTCGCACAGGCATTCGCATGGGCTCTTTTTAGTCAAACAGCCCCCCCCCCCTTAATAAATGTTTAAATCTTACCCTGCTTGGTTTGGTGATATTGGTCAATCACCTTAAAATGCAGATATGTGTTGAAAATAATATAATGCATATTTATTAGGAGGCGAGGCTTATTGCTGTAACAGAAGTTTGTATTAGCGATAACCCGACAAGGGAGTGATTGATCATTATCATACTTACTGACAAATGAACCCTAGTGAATGTTTTTGATATCATAAATATTTATGAGATCAGAGGATCAAACGTAACATTTTTCGAATTACAATAAATAGGCAGCCGTAGGTAAATATTTTCCTGGGAAACCAAACAATGAACAGCAGCAAAGAACCATAAGAAATTTTCATTCTGGTTTAATACCAATGCCAGCCTAGGCATATATAGTCTACTCTCCTGCTGGACTGTAGCCTCAGCAGACGGCACCACTTATTGTGAAACTCTATATGACAGAAAGATTAAAGAGTAAAGCTGCAGGAGTGACAAAATGTTTGTTTAAAAACCACAAACAAAATGAAAGGGAGGGGGTGGGAATGAGGGGGTGGAATGATAATACTTGAAACCAGTGGTGTTGTGGTTCTTATTGCATGTAGTCATGGTAGTGCTATTCCTTAGTAACATGCAAGTTATTCATTTACTCCAGCAGTTAAGTTTTCAAAATCAATGTGGATAACGAAGCTACAACGAATCATTTACATCATTATTGCAACTACTGAACTGCACAAAATCCATATGAGTGCATGCCAAAGACATCCAGGTCATATATCCACAGCCCGGGGCACATTTTCCTTTTCACCCCAGTGATGGTGTTTCCACGAAAATATTGGATTGTTTGTTGGTAATTTCATCATTTGTTTAAGTCGTAAATTTCCCTGCATTGTTGTGCATGAAATCACATTTAATTAAATAAACGAATTCAACTTCCCACTAGACCTCCCCAGGATAGTGATTTAATAAAAACAAGTGCCCCTGGCAATCTTTACGCCCCCAGTTCCCCCTCCCCAATGAAAGACTGACTATGTTATCTCTAGTCCTTAGGTTGATCCTGTTGCCACTGAACCAGTATTACATAAAAGGATACTCTTGCGCCAAAGTGGGTACATGGTAACAGGTCTGTAACATGCAGTCAGATAGAGAGGATGACTTATTGTCTTTTAAATATTAAGTATTATCTGCTTAGCAGAGGAGCTAAAGACATCATTGATGCATGAAGAAAATGTTAGCTTTGGTCCCAACTTTCCAAAGTATGCTTAACATAATATTTTTACAATTGCTAAATTCAATTTTCCTCCTACAGTTTTTGTGAAGAGACATCTGCTGAAGATTGCAACGGAGACATAGATGATGAATGGTTTGATTGTATGGATGAAGACCACCAACAGGAGGGAGGCGACAGCTATTGTGAAGCTTAGGATCAATATATGCAAAGGTCCATCACTCACTCACAGTAGCTGAAAGTTTGATCCTCATTTTCATGTTCAGTATGAGGCATTGTTTGACAGGGAAATGCATCTCAGACCTACTAACTCCAAATGTGATGACAAAATTCCTTTGCCACTTAAAAAATTATTTTGCAGCTATAAAGACCCCAATTAAATTTGGCTAATTTTTTTAGAATTGTACAAAGTACCTTGCAGCTTGTAGCCTTTCAAAATATGAGAGCAATACATCATTCTTCATTCAATGTCCCTTAATTGCACAGGTGAGAATATTTTTTCATGTGACGATTTTAAGGAAAACTTGCAGCAGAGGCTCAAGCAAAAAAGAATGAGGTAAATCTAGAGGACATATATGATGGTTCTGTCTACAAAAGGTTACTTGGGAAAAGTGGTATCCTCAATAATCAAAACAATTGTTCACTTACTATGTATACAGATGGTGTGCCATTATTCAGAGCATCTAAATTTAGCATTTGTCCTATATGCTTTGTTATTAATGAATTGCCCAACAAGGTGCGTATGAAAAAGGAATTTATGTTATTTTGAGGATTATGGTATGGAGAGATAAAACCAACTTTTCATATTTTTTGGAAGCCAACCTACGATGAGCTTAAACTGTTATGAAATGGGATAAGTGTTAATTTATCTGATGGGAGTGAAGCTTCTGTTAAAGGGATAATAATATGTGCAACATGTCATGTACCTGCCAAAAGTATGTTATTAAACATTGTCCAATTTAATGGTCGTTATGGCTGTGCATATTGCCTCCAGCAGATCATGTGCTACAGGAAAGGGCCACACATGGACATATCCATTAGATGACTTCAATGGTCATTGGGAACGTAACCATGAAGAATTTTGTCAAAATGGGCAAACTGCTGTTAAGAGTAATGCACCAGTAATTGGTGTTAAAGGACTGTCATGGTTGATGTACTTTTCGTATTTTGATATTTTGAATGGCATGGCAATTGATTACATGCATTGTGTTTTTTTTTAGGTACAGTACGAAAGCTACTTCTATTGTTGTTTGACTCCTTATATTCCAAAGAAGATTTTTCTTTGTCAAAGCTTGTTGAAAAGGTAGACAACCGACTAGGAGAAATCAAACCACTAAGCTTTATAACTCGTATTCCACGTTCAATCGAAGATCATTTTAAAGGCAAATGAATGCAGGGCGTGGCTATATTTTTATTCAATTCCTGTGCTTCATGGCATCATGAATCCTGTATATTTTGACCACTAATCTCTCTTAGTTCGATCGATTTATTTCAACTTGGCATCAGTTTCCCATTAAGAAGTAAATAGATGTGAAAACCCCTTAAAGCAGTATTGCTTCATGTTCCAGGTGCTGTATGGTGAAAGCTATATGAGTTCAAACCTCCATCAGTTACTACATCTGGCAGATTGTGTCCGTAACCTTGGCCCATTATGGGTGTACTCATGCTTCAAATTTGAGGACCATAATGGGCAACTTCTGAAAATGTTTCATTGTGCCAAAAATCCAGAACTTCCGATTTGTAGATAAGTCCAAATGGTCATTGGTTACCTAGATTATTGCCAAATTTCAAGAATTGCAATAATAAACAAGTTCAATCATACATAAGTAAAATGCTTCACAGCTATAAAATTAAAAGAGGCAAAGAGATTGGTATAAATATTCAGGTTTTTGGCTGTACTAAAGTTGTATCACCCACTATATCTGTAATGAAAAATATTACCGAAGAGCTTGGATATATTGCCATCAAATATTTCAAGTTTCTGAGAATTTCTTTACATGGTTCAGTAGTTCAAATAAGAGAGTACAGCTTATCACAGAAACGTAATTCTTGTACAGTTGTCTATGTTCCAGGTTCTGACAGAAAAGTTGGGCAAGTACATTATTTATTTCAATGTTGTTTGTGTAATATTGCAAAAGATTGTGATGACAGTTGTCATGGCCAGATTCCTGGAAAAATTACTGCCTGGCCATGCCAACATTCAGCAAAACTACATGCAGATATCTCGGACGCAAAACTGGCTTTCATCGCTGTGTCATATGCACCACGAGGGGAGGAATTTGTGAACTTGAAGCAGTAGGTGTTTACATGAACCCTAAGGATGTGCCATCCACTTCATACATAGTTAGTGCACCTAATATACTTGAATATGACTGAAATCAGTCACAGTTCCTTTGTTCTTACAGTACATCAATATACCTTGAATCTGAAAAAAACATATTGAGTTAATGTTGATGGATATGTAATGCTATTTTATACCAACAAACAACTATAGACCATCATTCGTTACCTTTATTTAAGTCAAGCGTAACTGAAGTGCAAGAAACCTAGACTTGACATTGCCTAAATTGAGATTCTCTGTATTGAATATGTTTTTCACGTACTCATCAACACTGTCTCATTGTATGCTTGTTAGTTTGGAGTGCAAATCATTCACTCCCAAGCACTAATGTTCAATTGAAAAGACACTGGGGGAATCAATTTCCGGAGGATTTTAGGATTTTCAGAACTTGGCCAAATCCTCCGATGTCCTGAAGACTGTACATTTTTTTTGGGCTCAAAGCCCATGCCATAATAGTTACTTCGAAATAGTGAAAGCAAAAATAATACTTAAATTGAGTCTTAGCTGTTACACTGTGTTTCATATGCTGGCCACTTGAAAACAAGGCAGAGGCAAGCTTTTTGCTCTGGGACCCAAACTCTATTGAGCAGTTGCATTTTATGAATCTGCGCAACTTAAGATTCCAATAAATTTACTAACACTGTCATTTATTTACAAATGCAATTATCAGAACTGTTTTATCAGCTGGATACAAATTTCGTTCATTGATGATATGTTCATTGTACAACTCACACAAATTTAATATCTTGTTCTAGGCTTTGGTACTAAATAATAATTGTTCCTACCATAATATATGTACCCAATTGGCATATTTTAAGAGGTATACCTGCCAGGCAAATACAGGTCTTTCTAGCAGTAAATTGGACTAACATCCAACCGTTTCATTATTCCATCTTATTATCACCTCTGATTACCAGCCCTCTGAAAAATATCCTGCTAGGATCGAAACATCAGGCCAATTTACTTTTACACAGTCTCTTTAGGTGAACCACAATGCAAAATGCATTGAGGTTTCGATGACTTCAGTGCACTAGACTTGTTGTTAGTATAACCACAACTACCTGTTATAATATAAATGGCCCGAACCATCATTTTGATGCAATAACACTGTGGTATGTTAAACACGGGTCAGTATACTGTACGTGGCTATACACACCTCCAACAAAAACTATAGGGATATTGTAATGAATGTTATGAATCCACACACCAAGTATTGGGTGTGTCTAAAACGAAGACCTCTAAAACGAAGATCGAAGACAGAAGACTGGTGAAATCTCTAAAACGAAGACATCTAAAACGAAGACCGAAGATAGAAGACTGGAAAAATCGAAAACAAATAAAGAAGTCTTCGTTTTTCGATCTTCGTTTTCGAGAATCGCAATATAGGCAAATCTCGAAAAGGAAGACCGAATAACGAAGACCTGCATTAATAATAATCATTTAAAACAGATACAATCGTCATGAAACTCTCCGAGTAGATCATACAAGGTTTAATGGCCGTGTCAGCCCTAGTGACGGGGAGTGGGGATTATGAAACCATTAGTTCGTGGTAAGGAGCAAGTCATTAAAGCTTATGGGCATCCGTACAACTGTAATCTATTACGGCTTTTTCAAAATTAACCATTGACTTTATTTGTCAGGTTTCCTGATCTTTTTTTTTTCATATTGTCTGTCTCATCTTCTTTGGAAAATTAACATCTAAGAAGCATTCTACCAATAGTTGCAGATACAAAAGGAATTTAGCTTGAAATATCGAAGTCTTCGTTTTTCGATCTTCGTTTTCGAGATTTGCAATATAGGCAAATCTCGAAAAGGAAGACAGGAATAAAGAAGACCTGCATCATAATAATCAATTAAACAGATACAATCTACATAAAACTCTCCGAGTAGATCATACAAGGTTTAATGGCCGTGTCAGCCCTGGGGACGGGGGAGTGGGGATTCTTTGCGTGATGCGCAGCTTAAGGATTGTAAAGCAAACTATATCCACTCACGTATGGAAAGAAATTGCTGAGACAACAAGAAATAACCTTAGAAAATTTAGACCATACAGAGGTTTCGTACTTCGCTGCATGAACATTACAGAAACTTATAGTGCTGAAAATTTGCTGCAAATTCATGTGAGTATTTTTTATCATGTCTTCCTCTTGTGAATTACTCTGAACAAAGTTCTCGTTTAATGTGTGAATGATAGTTACTTTTTAAAGTTAACTGAGTACAAAAGACTTCCTGCTCACCTAGGGTAGAGTAAGGATGTACAGACTTGGGGCGGTAACATCCCTAACTGTTTAACGCTGCAGAAATCACTGTTCCTGGCTTATGATGATTATATAGTCATAATCGATAGGAAGAATTGACTTGGTATTAAAAGTACAGACTCCTACCCAAGGCAGAAAAAAGAAGCCATACCGTCATTAACGATTGATGTCTTTGATTACAATATCTCATGTATGATTCAGTTTGTTTTATCTAGTAGCAAGGGCGTCAATCCGATTTGAAACGTGGGGGGGGGGGGGACGTAATCGATTCGAGTATTCCGGCCGTAAGTACTATCTAAGCGGAGCGCCACCATCGGTTGGCGCGCAGCGTACCAAGAAAATTTCAGATTTCAATACCTGCCAGATCGCTGGAGATGGCACTTGCCAGGCTGGAAAGCAGCCATCTAGTTGCGTGATTTCGGGAGAAAATGACAAATTCGTCAATCAGGAAATCTGCAATAAAGTTCATGCGGCCTTAATCCTGGTGGATTATTTCCAGTTGACATGAACATTAGAACCCAGTGCAAGTTGACAAATGATGCAGCGAACTGGAACCCCAGCCCCATTTTGCCCTATGTTTCAGGATAGAATACCCCTCATTTGTTCGAACCCATGACAACTAACAATCTGTGAATAAATTTACTTCGAAATGGGCACATTGTATTGCACCAACTTGTCGGTCAAGGAATGACCCAGAGCCTCAGATATAGGCATATAGCAGGGATGGGCAACCTTCTTGAATGAATGGGCCAGATTTTAGGAGTGAAAGATTGACAGGGCCGCACCTAACCAACGACCTGCTGTTGATTTCAAACCTTTGCTTCCGAGGATGTTCAAGCAATAGGTGTGTGTACTAATCTGTATTCACAAAAACATAATGTCAATACAGTCCAGTTGATAATTAATGGTGATAATAGACCTACCTGACAGCATCATTAGTGCAGATAAATTCTAAGCAGCTAGTTCGTTTTTTGTGATGATGTAAAAAATCACTGGCGGGCCGCATGTGGCCCGCTGTCCGTAGGTTGCCCACCCCTGGCCTATAGGAACGATGGCCCAAAATGTCCCCAGACATATAGGCGAATGAAGCTATCCGCCGCGACTGCATGTGAGTTTCTCGACTTGCCGTCCTGGGAGTCATACCATAAAATGGTGCATTTCCTCATACGCCATTATTAATAATT
>JAIPMN010086753.1:0-10500 GCA_020650975.1 Apostichopus californicus | reverse complement strand
TTAAGATACATTCATGAAGAAAATAGCTGTTTTCTAGCATTGTTTTTTTTTACCCCGGCATTGTTTTTTTTACCCCGAATTAAGCAAATTTTGGGGGTAAAAAAAAAAACATTTCTCGCAAAAAACGACACTTTCCTTTTACAAAAAAGTTAATTTTATTAGATTCTCTTTAAAAGAATCCCACTCCACACACTTGAACATTGGAACCGAAAAAATACCTCTTACTCATCAATTTTTAGAGCAAACTTTAGGTAAATTGTTTTTTTTTACCCCACTTGACTATATATTGCTATTTAAGGAAATTCCAATTTAAACCTCATGCTGAAAGAATTATGGTAAACTAGAATTGATTTCCCTGTTGGTGCTCTTACTAACCAGAAAGCCACCAGAGAGGTACTGATTACACTTCCACGTCTGAAGTTCATTTAAGTTTCACTTTAGTGATATTGTTACGCGGTTTTCAAACTTTGATGTCATGACACAGCTGACCTCGATGAACTCTGACATCCACCAAACAACAAAAACAATAGTGTTCTTGCACTCCATAGGATAGATCCACATAACACAGTGCATCCAAGTTTCATTTTGTGAGTGATTGTGCTTACAAGTGTTTAAGACTATGACCCTCTGTTGACCTCAACTGACCTTCCGTCTCCACAGAAAATGATAGCCCGGGTATTTCATTTTATAAGGTGGATCAAAATATTATGTGTGTTCAAATTAAATCCAAGTCTTCCTTTTTGAGTTACAATGCTTTTAGACTTTGACCTCTGTTGAGCTGAAATGATCTTTGACCTCCACTGAAAACAGCACAGTTCTCACACTCAATAAAGTGGATTCACTTGCTGAGTATGAAGTAAATCAAAGCTTTATTGTTTAGTTATTGTGTTCACAAAGTTTTTAAACTTTGACTTAGACTGTCAACCTCATATGACCTTTGACCTCCACTAAACACAATAGGGTTCTTCTTCTCAATGAGGTGGAACCATATAAGATTTAGCTAATCCAAGCTTTAAAGTTTGAATTATGTGAACTCATTGAGGACTCCATTGCTTTTTCCATAGTTCAAATTAACATACCATATTTAAACAATACCCCTTCACATTTCCACTGCAGACGTAGTAATTCTTCTCAATCAAAGTCTGATGGAATGAATGATTTCTGTGCTCTAGTGAATAAAGTTCATGCCGAAAAAGAAACCATGTACTTTAAAGCAACCTTTACAGTTGATTTTGATGCATTTGTTGAAACTAATTTAAATCCTAAAGTCCCATGGTAATGTTAGTAACAAGCTTGACTCAGAAGTCGAGCTTCTTTTCAACTCTATATGTGATTTTCACTTCTCTTTAGTTGCTGATTTACATTAACTCCAACGTTGAATAGCTAGTCTGTGTGACTCTAGCAGATCTGCCCAATTGCGATTTTGTTTTAAAATAATTGTTTGCCAGATTTGACACTAATTGCAAAAGATGTTCTATTAAAATTGGGTCCAAGATAAGTTTACTTGAAGATAGAGCCAGTCCGACTAATTCTCACTGAGTATGACTATGACTGCCCGGTGTGACATAGAGAGCCAGATTAGGCCACAGGAACAGTTTTTATTAGACACCAAATATTTCATGTCTTCATATTTTAAACAATAGACTACATTCTATTTCTTGAATACATACTTCCTTGGACCCACTAATTAACCCTGGGCTATGGGACTGTATCCCTTACACCCATCCCCTTCTCATTGAACCTACTTACTACAGATATTAGTGCAAATTGTACTGGAGTTCACTACAATACTCATAAGGCATGGAAATTTAAAATTGCTGAAGTGTTATGGCATGTTTCGTACAAGTCTGGTTACCTGATCGACAAACTGTTAGGTGTAACTCGTACTGAAAGTTAATAAGATGGGAAAGGTTTCAACACACGTAGATACTGGTAAACTGTACTACTTGTCTAGTCAAGTATGTCTTTAAAGACAACATCACAATCAAGCAAGAGTGTGTATAGGAATAAAACATAATCTTTATATCAAAGAATGCAAATGGAAAGAAGAAACGATGCAGACAATAATGTAAACAGTCTTTACTTCCTGCTTCCTCTTCTGGAGAGATGCATGGTAGGTAAATCCCTGTATTGCATGTACATAGTTGAATAGAAGCACCAACTATAACCTTTCCTATATAAGTAATTACACGCATGTTATGTACTTTATAAATTATGAAAATGAAAAAGACTGCTTATACATCTGTTTAATAGCTTTCAATAATACATGAATGTTCACCATACTGCTTTAATCTTTTCTGAAGCTCTAAAGTCCCTGCTATCTCCAGTGCCACATCACAATTTACATAACATCCCTTAGGAAAGAAGACTTCAAACCATAAATACTTTGAACTATTTAACAAAGACAGGGCTCTAAATTATACATTTGATTATGTTTTATAATACAGACTTTTCCCCATGTCTCATGATTCCGCCAAGCTTATACACACGGTATGCTATGCATAGTCGTTTTGTTTTCCTGCCATGTTATTTTTAGGCATATGAGTCTCTGGGGCAGGATAATGACGTAATGGTATAAGTACCTACTCAGTGAATGCTTCGATGAAAGGTACAATATATACACTATGATATGAGGCATCAACCGTACCATTACAATAGTTACCAACCTAGTATGTATATATTTACTCTACACAAATAACACAAATAACAATGATTGTTAACTGGTAATTGATAGTACAATAGAGTAAAAACTTTTTTTATTCTAAACACTGCATGCTTTTTGGTAAAACTTAAACAAAGAAGACTTGAGTAATATGGTTATTGCCTTGAAGGTCCAGTTATTAGACCTGGGTAATTTTTTGCACAATGGGTGCAACTAGCTATACACTGTGATACTTGTTGATTCCTTATTTAACACTGTACATTTAATTCATGGTTCAAACGCCTTGCATTTTGTAGCTGTTTCTCCCTCGAGTTTATAAGCAGCTTTTGAGAAAGCAAGCAAGACCAACAACTAATTTGGACATTTGTATAATACTAGACAATGAAATTTACTATAATTTGTGTTAAGCTATGCATGTTGTCCACTAATACCAGTTGGATTGAAGGATTAAGACGATGCTATTAATTATTCAAATTGACCCCCCCCCCCCCTCCCCAGTCAGGAGATAGGTTCAGTGGTACAGTTTTTCTAATGGAACATCGTTGTGCAAAGTTTTATTCAGCTTCTGGTAGATGATTGGTAAACAGGTAGAACTCTCAACATGAATGAACTTAACCTTTGTTTTTCACATCTTCTTTTCAAGCCTTTTTATGAACAGAAGGCCAAACAGGTAAATTATAATTATTCAGGCCTTTCCACAAATTCAGAGACATTCCCAGGGCATTTCCAGGGACCATTCTTTTGCGGTGTCTTTCTTAGAAATCAGGAATGTCTGGTGACCTAGTTTTTGTTAAGCCTAGGCTAAGATGCTATCCACTCTAACAGTAACATACATTCTCACTATATATGCTTTTCCTAACACCCTATAGAGCTTCTAGTTTGAAATTTTCACTGAGGTATAGCCTACCGTTCTTCTGTGCATGATCTATTACTACATTCACTGCAATGCCACAAGCGCATTTCTAGTGTTCATTGACTATAACCTGGCGGTTAATCATTATATTTTAATGTAGGTTAGACATACACCTAGGCTGCACCAGCTACAGAATTAAGTTAGGCTGGTATTAACAGTAGTTACAAGTACATACATTTGCGTAAGTAGCTGCGAAGAATGCAGAATTAGAATATCGTTTAGACATTACCTGACGTAACAAGGTCTTGTTGTATAGCTCCTTAGCCAACTTTCTGCTTTCCTGTGCGAAAACACTGCAACAATCCACTCTTGCAGATTATAAAAGAATCACACAATGAACAGTAATGTCCTGAGAACTTCAATTACAGGTCCGTTTTAATACGTTACGGTTAGGCTATACACTTTTCCCTGTGGACAACCAATATGTGTGCAGACGACAGTTAGTGCGTTAATAGTGTTTCTACTGTAATAGCAGTTTAGCGGGAAAAGTATCTTTCTCCGAGTAACTGCGGTTTTACCAATAGAGAGAGAGAGAGAGTCATTTCCGTGACAATACATTGTCATCAGTACACCGTGCAGAATATCCGCAACTACAGGCTATACCGGAACTGTTGGCTGTGGTCAACTTCCTCGTTGGTTCTCCCCCAAGTCTCTCGATTCCTCCAATCCTAGAACAAACGGTACTGACGCATATACTCGTCCCGTTCGTTTTCATACCATGCTATTTTTAGGCATATGAGTCTCTGGAGCAGGATAATGACGTACTGGAATATCCCCGCTCGGTGGAAGCATTACTGACAGGTATTACATAACGACATAAGGCATCACCGTACTGTTACAAAAGTTACCACTGCAAACACAACGCATAAGAGAAAGTGTTGGTCCGGTTAGTTTGGACTCTTCACCATCAATGATAGTAAAAAAAAATAGTTCGGGAGGTGGACTGAAGGGTCAGCTAGAGAGAGACGCAATCTGTTTACATCATTTTGTTGAAATAATGTGATGTAATTTGATGTAATTAATTCGTAATTAATTCGGTAATCGGTAATTAATCGGTAATTAATTCGTAATTAATTCGTCGGTAATAAAGAGTTGTAGATAATTGTCTCATATTTCATATTATCAATACATGCCCACCAATTAACTACATTGTGGATATTACTTTATAAACATGACATATAATTAGAATTAGGGTTAGGTTTGATTGTCAAATTTTTATCAAACTTTTTGAGGATTCCTAAGAAAAAAGAAGAGTTATCATACCAAGACACCCTTCTAGATTTTATCACCAAACGAAGATCAATATATGGTTGCTGGAAAGTAATTCATATTAACATTTAACCACACGTAAAAAGTAGGAATGAATTGGGCAATCTCAAAATATGATTTATAATAATTCTTGCTCGCCAGACATTAATTCTTTTCTACTCTATGTGATGCATTTTAGTGTATGACACTAAAAAAATAGGTAGCATTTGTTTTGATAGATGAGTAATCGGCAGTTTACATTGCTGATTCGGCAGTTATATTGCAAAAAAAGATGATGCCAGACACCATATTTCCACGTAGGTTGTCTCCGTAACAAGTTCTCATATTTACTGTGCTGTTTTTGTTTTGTTTTACCACCCATATCTTTGCACTTCTTCGCGAGTTCCTGCTTGCAGGAGGATCTAATATACACAGGCGCGTATCCAGGGGGGGCGTTGGGGGCGCGCGCCCCCAGGATAAGGAAAAGAGGAGAGAAAAAAAGAGAAGAAAAAAGGGAAAAAGAGGGGGAAAAAAGAAAAGGAGGAGAGGAAGGAAGGAAGGGAAAAGAAAAAGAAGAAAGAGAGAAAAGGGAGAAAAGGAGGGAGTAGAAGACAAACGCCAAGACCTCGGGAAGAGAAAGAGGAACAGTCATAATTACAGCGCTGATCCCTATTATATACACAGGGTAGCCAGTGACAGATCGAGGATTACGGAGGGGACGTGCGCCTCACCCTACCCCTTACACCGACAACTCCATTTTTTACGTTCCATTTTTCCTCTCTCACTAATGTATCTATATATATACTATATATGGTCTATCATAAAGCGTGTGTGTGTATGTATGGACGCCTTAAACAATTGTACATTATTGTGCTATGGAACCAACTGTGGCTGGTCTTGAACTCGACCGAGTCGTCGGGGAACATGACGCATTTCGGGAAGGGGGTGACCGCCCCCCCCCCCTGAGCAAATTTTCTTTATGATATCGCTTTTTCAAAATAGACAATGATTAGATGCAACTTACAAGGCATGGGAAGTGTCATTTCCAGCGATCTGGGAGGCATTTTCGGCCAAAATTTTCTTGTACGCTTCGCGCCAACTCATGGTGGCGCTACGCTTAGATAGTTTGCCTACAGGCTTCGCCCCATCCCTTGGCAAATTACTCGCTTCACGCCTGTTCGAATTTGTAAAGCAAAGAGCAGATATCACATCATATCAGTGAGCATGAAAATGCATGTTCCAGGATGAACAGCCTCAAAACTGTCTATGTGTGTAGTCAAAGGCGTAGGACCCCAATTGGATTTGGGGGCTGTAACGACTTGCCCGAAAAATATAACGAAAATTTTTCGCGCGCTTAGCGCGCGTTCAACATGTTAATGTCGGTATCATATAAGGAAGCATCGGTCATTACATCGCATGGCATCGTGTGCCGTACGGTCCGTGAAAGTTGCGCAGTATAACGCCGGGTGCTAATGTAAACAACGAAATGTCTTAATGTAGATGGAGAAAAAGCATACAGGTCAAATTATTTCAAAACTCTCTTTTACAGTAGTAATTGCGAATTAGTCGGCCAAGCTTATAGAACTTTATTTTAATTACCCAAGGAGATAATTTTTAAACTATTCATTTCCTTAAGCTACATCATTGCTATTTATTTTTCTTTCAGTCGGTGCACCGAAACTTCTCAGCATATTTCCCAAATTTTCAGGGGGAAATATTGGTTGGGGGGGGGGGGGGGAGCTGCAGCCCCGCCTCCTACGCCTATGTGTGTAGTGTTCGGTTTCGAAATATCTCATATCGGAAATATCTGGTATTTTTCTATATTGGTTGTCCATAGACTGAATTTTGTGCAACATTATGGCTATGTTTTGAAGTGATTTTATTCACGAGAAATGTGAATTTTCAAATTCGGAACAAATAATGGGCTTAAAACCTTGAAAAGTGGGGCTTTCGGATATTGTGGGCCGTGACGTAGAATCACCTACAAAAGCAATGAATGATCCACAGGACATGCGATGAGGTCGAACATGATGTGTGACTGGTGACAATCTTCAAAAAGGTTATGGATGGAAAAAAACTATTGGGAAATACCTGGTTCTCAGGCAAAAGTGTACATCTGGTTGGTCATTTTCAAGCCCGAGAAGTGCCATTTCCGGTGATCTGGGGGGTATCAAAACCAGAAATTTTCTTGTACGCTCCGCGCCAACCAATGGTGGCGATCCGCTTAGATAGTAATTCGCGTCCCCCGGGTTAGAAAATCCTGGATACGCCCCTGATACATACATACCTACATATTTTGTCTACAGTCGGCTCTCAATCGAATCAAAATGGGAAAGCTGTGACGTCACACATATCTGGCATACAATATTGTTGTATTCTGCTTAGATGACACACCATCTAATGCTCCCTCAACATCACCCCCCCCCCATTCCAAAACATATCATGTCAAATCTTGTTTCAAAGCAATCAATGTATTGAAAGTTGATATTATATTCCATTGAAAACTATTCGGTGGTAATGAATTATGTGGAGTACCAATTGACAATCCCAGTTAAACTATACGTCGACCCTCAAGTCATATCATCTCACATAGATTTTTTCTGTCTGTTTCAATAATCCACACAGGAGTGTCAGAATCCACATAAGAGTGTCAGAATCACAATAAACTAACCTTTTATCTCTGAAAGGTTTCAGAAAATTTAAATATTCTAAACTCTAAGCCATTTCTTGTTATTTCTATGCATGTCTTTAGCCGAAACTAATATCTAATTTACCTCACAGTTTCATCATCGAAGGCTTTGGTATTGTTGGTTCTTTGTACTATAGGATTGGCTCTTTCGTGTCATGTGATTCCCAGTATATGAACCCATTTCATGTGTGTTAGAGATTTGACTGTCTGACTAATTGAAAGGACTAATATCATTTTATCACGAAGGCTTTTACAAACAAAGCGTGGTATAGGTCTTAATGAATAGTATTTTTGACTACAGCATATAGAAAGTGATAACTCTGTAAAATCTCTAGATTGTCAGCTTAAGAGATTTTATAAAATATTCCATAAAATGTAAAGACGACAAATTAAATCTTTCCAATCCCTCCCACAATTCGACCTCACATATAAATCGTTAGTAGCACAATTTTGCGTTAACACCTAACTAGCAGTCTAAAAACAAAGCCTTAAGAACTCACCATTGGACGTCTAATGCTTTTTTTTTTGCTCGGTGAGGATCCCCACATCTCCGCCATTTATGAGAGTGTGCTTCATCGACCCTATGGCCACACCCTCTCCAAGTTCCTTGATCCGTGACCCAATCGATATCACAAACGTGCATATATTACTTTAATATTTTAACATTGAATAACATAGTTCAGTGTTTTGTAAATATTACCTAAATGTCTGTTTTTATCTTCAAGTTTACTTTAATACGTATACTTTCAACGTCTCGTGCACCTTCTTCTGTTTCGCCCTAATTTACTCACGTAAACAATTGTTCAATTCAATTTATTTCTCATATGTACATAACTCACTGACAAAAGTAATTTTAGCAAATTTATAACATATGATGGACACTAGAAAAACAATATTGTAGGTAATATACTTGCTAACGTTAATTTTTATATCCATGCAGGGTATAGCTTATGATGTGTTCTCCAAATATTGAATAAAAACAATTAATGAACGATCGACGATTGTGAAAAGCACATTTATAAAATTGAACATATCAATCCTACTGCACCATTCGACTGACACAGTTCTACACCTTCTTTCACATCAATAAACTGGATGTTGTTAGAAATGTTCTTATAAAATAAAATCATGGTTTTTCCAGGCTAATAATGTGATTCAATATATTGATTATTAGGGTATATCTATTACAGAAGAATCACAATTTCGTAAAATTTTCTTCCTTTTAATTGTTTTTCTGTTGTTGTTTTTTATCTTAATATCCCATTTTCTTGTTCACATACAAACAAACTTCGTTGTTGAAGTATATACTGACATTTTTCATATCACCAGTTGGTTATAGGCTTTATACAATGTGGGTCTTTAGCTCTGTTTCTCTTGGCATGATCATCTGGGATAGCTGATAGCTGTTTTTAGTTTAAAAGAGCAGGCTGTGTATGTAACATAACTTATCTCGCTCGCAAATAAATATGGTCAAAATGCATATTCGGTACGGTTTCATTATCTGAGCTAACATTTACAAGATACATGTTAAAACCCGCGACAAAAACAAACAAACAAACAAACTATCTAAATTCCAGACAATTACCTCTTATTCTACCCTGAAAGGGTCTGTCATTAACAGTTCTCGTCTACAAGGTCCTCACCATCTCTTCCTACGGTATACCAGAAAGCATTCGATATATTTCGCCCAACACTTACAATCATGCATGTCATAAAAGAGCTTCAACACAAATGACACTAATGTTAACGATATGCTGGTATAACTGAAAAAATCAGTTAAATGTTAAGTATGTAAGATACGGTTATCTTAATTTTATCTAAACGAATTACTGCTTATAGAAATTAAACTTTGATTTTAGAGAAAGAAACTAGCAAATTTTAAAAATGGAAGAACTTTCGAATGGGTAAGTACAACCAAATAATCGAACGGTTCTTGATCTCATTGATGTTATTAAGGAGCTATGTGTGTAAACATATAAAAACACCATATTCTCGTACACATTTGGGTTAATAATATTACATGATGAAGTTTATCAACGATAACATATTTGCATAAGGCAACACTTTTTTTTATTTTACTTTTTTATTTTTGACGCCCTTTACGATTACTTTCATGTCAAACTTAACGTTACAATCACTAAGCTATACCAACTCAAAACCAAATAAATGTCCTGCTAACAGAATCATATAAATTCTCATGGACAGGGCGATATAAGCACCTGATATCAGTCTCTAGTTTACGTAAATTGCTGTGGATTCCTCCGGCACATTGGGGATCTCATAACAATCTTGCTCAATTTGATTCAGTTCTGTGGATGATTCATGAGCTGTTGCATCAGATTCCACAGACAAATATTCTGTCTCCAAAGGTTCCTTCTGAATATCAGATTTGAAGCTAAGACCTTTATAGTTATGATGAAGACTGTCTTTGGTCACCTCTTTCAGGGGAAGATACTGTGCTTCATCCGGAAAATCTATGACACAAGAGTTCATAATCTGTTACAAAAAACTAAGTTAGTGAATATGTTTTTCTTTCATTGTGGGATCCTCGGACCTCAATAATGAAACTTGTTAAAACTCAATATATATATCTCTGAACAGTTCTCTCTTCAATAGGTATAATAACAACTTATTGTCAAAGGGAACATAAGTTTCAATAATTTATTGAAGGAATACATACAGGAACAACGGTGATGAGAGTGTGCGTAACATGTCATTACCGAAGTGATTGTTACATTGCTTACTTTGGCAATTTCATCATATGCTTTGAAGAAGGTAGACGCCACCAGTTTCTTATGACTAATACAGCGAAACGTAAGTAAACTCTTCTTTGAGTCAAATTAAATCTGAAAAGGTATTCGTTGTCTTTTCGTATATATTGCTTAAAGCAGCATTTTGCGTCCTTTTCTATGATTTTGTTCAACCTCACTGATTCCACTATGCCATAACGACATACATAACTAGCTTATCTATTTATATTTTACTTCA
>JAIPMN010086708.1:0-10655 GCA_020650975.1 Apostichopus californicus | reverse complement strand
ATATATACATTAGTGAGAGAGGAAAAATGGAAACGTCAAAAACTGGAGTTGTCGGTGTAAAGGGTAGGCTGAGGCGCACGCCTCTTCCAAAATCCTCGATCCGTCACTGGCTACCCTGTGTATATCTGTGTATGTCTTCTTTTTCTTTTCCCTTCCTCCTCTTCCCCCCTCTTTTTCCCCTTTGTCCCAACGCCCCAACGCCCTCCTGGATACGCGCCTGCTTCTGTTATCTGAATAAACAATCCTGGTATAATTGTTCCTTCCTTTCACCATGCGCAGGTGACGTCTGCAGATGAAGTATCAATTCATACAGGCGAGAACATTGCTACTGCAGGAGATACACACGAGGACCTTCCACCAGCAATTGTACAAACCGAAGACAGTGTTGTTAGTGAAGAGTCTCTTCAGGTAACAGTTTAACCGTTGCTATAAATTAAGCTTAATAGATTGTAATTTATTAAGTATTATCCAATTAGGCCTTCTCGAGAAAGACAACGCGAAACTGTAAACCAAAACGAGCGTTTATCGCGTACTTGTCTTCAGTATCATTATTGTAAGTAATTCCTTACTTATATGATTTCATTCCGTTCTCAACTGTTTTTGCTCAAATCGTGCCTTTTCTTCCATCAGCCTTACCTGCAATATTCGTAAAGTGCTTTGCGCTGCTACCTATGAACACACTTCCGGGTCTCCGTCCACTGCCCCTTTGTTCAGAATTTATCATTTAGAACTAAAACATCTGCGTTTTTAATCGAGATTTAAGTCGAGAGGAATAAAATTGGGTTCACACTAGGTCACAGTTACACTGACATCAACGTGTGGGAACCTCCTCCCGACGCATCCTTAGGCCGTATGCCACGGTACTTGTCATCCACAGACGACGTTCACACAATGTTTCAGACATTTGAGATGAACTGTTAGCTTCCTCTCTCCTGACCTGCACTGTGCCTGATACACAGCGTATTCTTTACATGTATAGTCGTCTGCGACGAGAGTACTTCTCTTCCCACAGAGATGGCACAGGAGACCGTCCTTGCTCTCCTGCTTAATCTTCTGATCGATGTACCCCAAAAGATACCGGACTCTAAACATCTCTACTTTTCAAGACAGGGGAGGGTCTTTCATCCAGACATCATATTGCTAAACCATCATGCATATCCGCTTCCACGGGTACCGTGAGAGCATACGTCATGTCAAAGGTCTCTGCCAGAATGAGAGCAGCATGCTGACGGTTTATTGCCGTTCAAACAGATTGAAATGTTTCTATGGTAGGTTCGTTGCTGCGCAAACCGAAGCGTTTTGTAGTTTTAATTAAGAAATAATTAGGATCACATAAGATTATTTTATTCACGATCGTTATCCAGAACATAAACAATATCTTGATAGGAGTATACCTTCCTCTTATATTTCGTTTTCAAAGGACTTATCAGAAAATATTGGCAAATGCTGGAAGGTTGTTGGAAGGAAACTTAAGTTGACCGAAGGACAACTCGAAAATCTCGAACATACATATCATCCAACTCTCCAGGAGAAGATATACCAAATGCTACTTGTGTGGAAACGGAAAAGAGCAAGCGCTGGAACTTATGTCGTTCTCGGAGATGCTTTGAAAAAAGCAGGAAGAGTTGATTTACAAGAAGATTTGCTCAAAACATATCAGCCTGCATGAGTTGAAATGTAGACAAACGCCAATTCAAACAAGAACAATCGAACCAGCGGAAGTAATCGATATGAATTGCAACGTAGAGTAGAATCTTGTATATACTAACACATATTCAGATACCAACGAACCCTTCCCTTTAAATTGTTACACAAGAAAACAGTTTAATGCCTTAATGCTGCGGTTAATGTAAAATAATTTCTTTTTTCGTTGTGACTCTGATGTTAACCTGAGAAGTGGATTCGTATTCCATTCGTTATTGTGAATTTTTGAGCAGGCTGCGACCTTTCGTTGTGATATCTTGTGGTAGACTCGGTGTCAATCATGTGGTTACGAATACCAGTAAAACCAGTTACGCAGGATTAAAATTGAATTCAACTAGCCTAATCGTGCTATATATTGATACTGAATAGGAAGCAGCACAATTTGTAACGGGATCAAGGCTGACCAAGAAAGACGTGGTAATGGTTAATCAATGAATGTTGTATATTAAACAAAAACACAGCCTTGGGGGTGTGCACGAGTTGAATAGATTAGTACTTACATTATTTATTCCAATATTAAACTAGAAGAAATATTCTGTGCAGTCCGCACTGACAGTTCTGTATATCATTGCTGATATCTCACCACACACTTCAGATACCCAATAAGTAAGTAATATATTGCAACCAGAAAATAAATGGCCCAGGGGATCTTATATATTATTAAATATGTTTATTTCTTAGAGTGGTTGAAGTAGAACCGACACTCTCACGTTAATAATACTTGTTATACAGTATTGAAGGATAGGTATTACTATGTAGGATTAGGTAATTTATATCATCCAATTCATTTTCTCGTAAAACAGATCAACAGTAAAATCGAAGACGACAGTAACAACATATTTTGTGGGACTACATCTCATGTTGCTAGTTATTGCATTTCAAAGTGCTTCTTGATAGGCTTAATGAAAATTAATAATAACAATTATAAGACAAAGAAGGAGAAGAAAAAGAAGAAACTTTGCATTTAACGTTTCATCAAAGTCATTCATCACTTTTTTCGACTGGACAGTTTGATAGACGAGAACAAAACAATATTACAGCATACTACCAATACTATTTTATGTTATTATAATGCATCATGGATGATTTACCTAATATTACAGGGCGTGACTCGAGAAGCAGTTTCATTAAGAGTCAGTGTCTTTGGAACTATCGTCTTCGTTACTGTATACACGCCTATTATACTCGTATGTGTGTGTGTGTGTTTGGTAGTGCGTTTGTTCTAGTCTTATTTATCCGCTTCAGAGAATTGCGCGAAATCAGAAACCACTACTACATTTTTGGTTTGGCGGTAACCAACTTTCTGACAAGATTGGTTGCGATGCCACTCGCGATTTCAAACCGTCTGTTAATAAGCGATTTCACATGTCACGCCCGGTCAAGGTCTCATCTCTTCCTACCGGTAAATGATTTCACTTCGTGTTCAATGGCCTTGTTATTAGGAATAACCGTTGATAGATATATCGCGGTATCTCGTCCGTTCATATATCACGTCATCATGAATTCGAGGAAAACTATTAAGATCGTAATTTTGGGGTATTCATTCGGAACGGTGCTTGGAACTCTTCCGGTCTGGAGTTTCGGTGGAGACCCACATCAATAGGTGTTAGAACTTGAACAGTACGATGCCCCGATACTAACATTTTATGCGCCCTCTGATTCATTCCTAATACCCTTTTGGCTAGTATTACTGATCATTGCGTATGTGAGAATCTTCTACATCGCATACCTCAGAAAGGACACTGTATCAAACTGCAGGTCTCAGAGGGCAAAGTCTTTTGAGTGGAAAATGCGCATGCGCGCTACAATAACCAGCGCCATTGTTCTCGGTGCATTTACCATTTTTTGATTACCACAAAGTTTTAGGGACGTTTTCGAAATTTATCTCTTTCGTGAATCATATCATCTATGGATGGCGTAACCATCAATTTAGAACAGCCTACCATAAAGTACTGAAAGATTGGTTGTTGGCCTTAGTTTCGAAGTGAGTAAGTAACGATATACATTAATAAGGATGGCGGAATTCCTAGGCAGTATAAAGTAGTTCTCTCTGTCTGTCTTATTCCAGCGTCGTTCCTTGGTGCATTTGATACCCTGATCCTTAAAATACGTATAAACATTTTGATCCTGAGTTAAGCAAACTGAAAATTCGGAACCAGTATAATATGTTTGTTGGGTTTAAAGTCAAATGACTAAGCTAGACACACCAATAAGGATAGCAGTAATTCACCTGTAGCAAAATATTCTTTCTCATTGCACGATGATCGTTCGTTGGTATGCGTTTGGTATCTATACCATAAGTTTAATAGTGTACATTATTCGCACACTAGGCCAAGTGAAACGAACTGAATGCACGATCGCTTTGGAATATTATGATAAACACTCCGTACAGCTTTGTTGTTGGTATGAGACATAGAAATCGGTCATGGTCATCGCTTTGTCCTTCAGTCGTCCTTCAGTAAAATCTTTCGGCGCTTATATACATGTTTACACTCACATATATGCATATGAAATCCCAACTCTGAAGACTATGAAAGCGATACTCCCACACTTCGTCGAGAACACAGCATCCAAAGGCTCGTGCTACCAATTGGATCTCGGAATGATCAACACTTTCTTGGAGAAAAATCGACTGCTTTCAAAGACCTCTGTTGTGTCTTTACAAATTGCGATAAAGTAGCAAATTTAATTCTCACTGTTTTTTTTTTCCATTTTTTATAATATTAATTTTTCATCACTTTTCCTAGTTGAGTCGGTGGTATTTCCATTATGTATATATTGCATTTACCATTTTGAATGTAATCACCTATTTGTTTCTATTTTAAATTGTTTTGTATTAGCGGGGTCGAAATGTGTATACAAGTAAAAACAAAAGTAATGAAGGCCAACTTTTCGCCGAGCTGAGGAATGATCGGCGCAGACTTCAATCTTCAAAATAAAGTTATTACAAATAATCGAAGGTTAGAGCTCAGAAGCAAGGGTTGGGCTAGACACCGAATTTGCTACCGAAAAAGCAGGGCATAATATACATTGGTTAGAATGTGACGAGTGCCCGAGCTGAATTTTTCATTATTTACTCCATTGTATCAGAGTTCAGTTGTGAATTCTTTCCGATTGAGCAACGTGACAATTTTCTGAACAATGTTGAAATGATTTCGAATGTTCATTTGTTGTTATTTTTAACGTATATCAGCAAAGTATTAAATTGTTAATTTCTTTCCAATTGATCGATTTGATATTTTCCTGAAAATATTGAAATGATAACTTATTACAATTTAATTGTCATTTCAACAATTTTATTTTATTCAAAATTTTAAAATGATGACGATTTTTCTTAAACTTATTTCTTAAGTCACATCTGGTACATTTCAACAATTTTCAGCGGAATGTTACAATGTTGTCTTATATACAAGAGTTGGTAATTAACAGTTTTCTGAAAAATCATTACTAAGTTCTTTATTTCAACAAATTTTGTTGGAAATATTGGTATGGCAAATTTCAAATGGAAATGGTTAGTTTATTAGTGTTATATATACCCATCTTTATGTCTCTTCTACGCTTAATTATAATAGATGATACGTTCTACTAATGGATTGTTTCGTTTATTTCTGTTTTCATTAAATAGTAGAAAAATTGCACAAAAAAAATGAATAATATTAACAGCAATGAAAGTAAAGGGAAGTAAAACTATAAAAAAAATGAGGTTCTTGTCGAAGAGTTTCACTTCCAAAAAACATTAAGTTGCAAAAAAAAAACTTAAAGTTGCACAAAAAACTTAAAGTTGACAAAAAAAAGTCAAATCAGAAATATTTAAAATATTGGACAAAGGAATTAAGGAGAAAGTAAACAAAGCAAAACAAAACCTAATAATACGAATCCCGACTGCGAACACCCCACCCACCCTCACAAACCATACCCCGACCAACCCACCCCCCCCCCCACTAAAACTCACAGCTTCCCACATTCAAATTGTGTTTTGTCATTGCTTGTTTTGCCGGTTGGAAAAAAGTCAAATCACGACAAGTTGAAAGACATATTGCACTAGATCCACCCGCATATATACAAAAAAAAATAATCAAACTAAATAATAATTATAGAGGAAGTATTGGTAGTGGTGTTACTGGTAGTTGTGGTGTTGCTGTTGGTGGTGTTGTTGCTTGTGGTGGCGGTATTGGTTGTATTAGTAGTAGTAGTAGTAGTAGTAGTAGTAGTAGTAGTAGTAGTAGTAGTAACAATAACAATAATACTAGTAATAATAAAAGCTGAGTACTTGGGAGTATACATCAATGACAGATTGACCTTTTCTTGTGTAACAATTTATTGAGTGATTCCACTAGCTTACATTGTGCCATGAAACTTTATTCTTACCAATTTTTATTGAAATGTCACTTCCCTGTCTGATGGGGCAATATTTAAACGTAGGGTTGGTGAAAGAGAGCCTCGACAAGAAGATGGCAATGGGAGAGATAATCAAATGCTCATTGCACATTGGTACCGTTTACTCAAACCTACTTTAGTATACAGGGGTCATAATATATTGTACTAACAATAGACGGCTCTTATAGTTATCCTTACATAACGCAGAACGTTAACAGTTAATGCAATACCTTAATGCGGCGTCTAAACTCAGCGCACAATGCGGCTCTATACGCAGCGTACAGATATGAAATCAATTTGAAGGTTACAGAGTTAACTGTACGGTGTCTCTACGACGCCGTTTAAAACCGATGTAAATACAGTAAAAAACAATCGATGGACTAAATGACCGTAATGTGGATCGTTAAACCTGGCTTCGTTTCTGATAGCTGAACTAGGACTAATGCACTCAATGCTGCTTATTACGGACTGACTGAACTATATCCATCAATCTCAGAACACTGGTACTTACAATCGTAGCTACAGTTTCACACAGTTCAGAGCGCAACTAAATAATGTTAATAACGTGAATGTTAATAATCGGTGAATAACGTCAATCCTAAATAACTAGGCGTACTCTACCTCAGTGCAATACTGCAGTTTGCTAACAATTCATACGAATCACAAATGTATTAAATAGTATTCTGAGCACTTGTATACCACGAACAGTTAGACACGGCGCCGTGGTATTAGAAACATAACCAACTTGATTGATAACACTGATAAGATAACGTACCGTACGTAGACTTGTATCTCGTCTTGTATGAGATGTTGTCAAAGAGTGCCACACTGCACGTTACCATCAGCTCCTTTAATATTAGTCTGAACATTGGCCTATGTTTATGCGCGCGAGAAGTCACTAATTCAAAGAACACCGCTTCTGAGTTGCGGTCACCAGTCTTTCTCATAGAAAACAACTTAGGAGGATAACGGGGATTTCCCAGAAAGAATTGCAACATTACTTCAAGCTTAAACAGTTAATTCAGCGTAAACAATAGCTTACAAAAGTTAAAATACAACGCAAATTCGGTGATAATGTCTTTACCTGTAACCAGGGGGGGGGGGGGGGGGAAGTGTCCTTTTTGGCAATATAGGAGGCATTTAGCCAAAACAATTCTTCCTGCGGTACGCACGAGCGGATACCAAGTGTGCAATGCATACCATGGCCATGTATGTGACCATCAAATAAAGTCCATATATATTAGTATGCCAAACACCTGTATTGGTTATTATTGTGGTACGTTACACTTTAACATTATTGATGACATGAACATGATGGTGGGAAGAAAATGTTTTTGTCAGTCTGTAATTTGTGCTTCAGATACTTTTTCCCTACATGTATCACCAACGTAAGTTATGATCTCCTCCATGCTCGCTGTCCTCAAACCATATTTCATGTATGAACCCTATCGATGGAATGCTGTACTACATCAACATTTATTGTAAATAAAAAAAATATAGGCGTAAGAGAACAGTCGATGGAACAAAATAATGTTTTTTATCAGAGCAGGACCGATGAAATAACGCATAAAACAAAAAGCACTAAAACATAATGAACGAAAAAAAATCATACATTTGCCACTGAAATAAAACATGATATTGATTTCTTCACGACATATATTTGTTTATTTTTAATGGCTGGTGAAAGACTCGTTATATATGTTAACAGGTCTTTCAGATGAAATGAGGGTTATTGAGGTTTGCTATGAATACGACGTACTGTAAGAATGCAGGGGGCTCAATCCCAATTGAAAAGTGAGGAGATGGGACATGAATGACTGAACATGTATCAAACTGACGGTGTGTGGGCCTTGGGGCAAAAACCTCGGATGGGGTCCAGAGACCCGCCATAGTACAATGTTGGGGTCGAGGGGCGAAGCCCAGGCGGGGCCTAGGGAGCGGAAACACGTCTATATCTTCAATTTTGCTTCTGTTTGGTCCCTGAATTAATTTGTCGGTCATAAATATATTTTAGTCGCATCTGACAAATGATTAGACTTATATTATCGTATCTTAATTAAGAAAGACTATCTATATATTTTACATCCGAGTGACAATAAAATTTTAACCAAAACGGAAACATGTTAAGCTCTGCACATAAGAATGAAATCATCATGTTATACAGATGTCTACACTATGCACACATATGGTATCATAAGAACATTTCAAAAGCACTGGTGGGTAGTTGCGCACATTTTACTTGATCAGATGCATAAACATTTATTAAACAAAAGTATTTCAAGTCCATAGCCTAGATTCTCCGTAGATTCTCTAGAGGGCATTCAAGGAACATCGAAAACATTATGTATCGTCCAAATGTTACATAGTGCTGCTTTTGATGTGCGTATATAACAGAGCCTCCTTTAAGAAATTTTGAGCAGGTGGGCCATTTCCCATCATGACACTATGTAAGCGCAGCGCCACCATCAGTTGGAGCGTAACGTAGCAAAAACAATTTAAGGTGGTACCGTTGCGAGACATTTGCTGGTTAGTTCCTGGTAAATGCTTCTTTAGTGTTTTGTGTGAACGCACGCACGGGGGTATAACTCTATCGCTGGATGCAATCGGTATACGGCCTTATGCATCGTATGAGTTGTACCCCATATCGTGCTTTATCATGCAATAAACACACGGTACACCGCTGATTAACACCTAATTAATAGACGGGATATGGAATTAATCCAAACAGTTATTGGTTGCCCCTACATACCATCACATTAGTCTCAATATATGTCTGATATTGGGTAATGGAGTCATGCAGGAAAGTAGAAATAACGTGTAAAAATAAGTAAAAATACAACAAAATGAACGATCCAAGGGAAATAAAAATTTCACATGATACATGTTATTGACGGTAGGTCTTAGTCTCCATGTCATTATCATTGTGCGTTTACTCGAATAGCTTTGTGATAACAAGAAGAAACGTCCTCATGATTTTCATTTTCTGGCTTTCCATCGATTTTACAAAAACAACCCCAATCTAACATTTTAACCGATTTCCTCATGTCAACACATTTAAAACCATTTACATCGAGAGTTTCAAATAACAAGACATCACATTTCCTGAATGAGAAATACACTTTGAACGTAACCTTGTTATTACTTTCAGTTTTAACCCCTGAGCAAAATAGACACCATACTGATTGAAGTTATATCCACACACAAGGCTACACAGCCTTTCTCGATACATCCATACATCCATACATTCATACACTCAAGCAACATAACTTTTTTGCAAGCAACTGAGTACAGATTCTAGTCAATGCAATAACGACTTTGTAAAGCATCACAATACTGCTGTTGGATGTGGAACTAAGGCTACACAACTAACTCAATATTATTGCTAAGAAGATGGGCATCTTACTATTTCAATGAACACACCCGACTATGATCACACAGTCACAGTCTCGATGCAAGGGGAATGAGGTTGAGAGCGGATCAGTCGTTCGGTTGTTTGGATTTAGCGCCCAAGTTTTTCCCTGGGTGACTTTTCTTAAAAAGTATTTCAATAAACAGTCTAAATAACGTTTTTTAAACGTTAATCTACAAAACACTACAACATGCTGAACTTGGAGTTGACGTTTAGCGTTCATTGCATGGGTCATCATGCTTTCCACATAGTGTGCGATTGAACCAAATATGTTCAACATAATCAATCAGTGATATCTTTAACTTTAGGGTAACGGTTAGTTAGACAAACCTTGTCATACATCATATAGCCCCTGTCTGATGTCGCAGTTTACAAGATTTGAATTGATACATTCCAGTTAGATTGATAAAAAATGTTAAGACGGGATTTTAATTAGTTTCCAGGTTGTATATTGGAATATGTGTGTTTAATCTACGCTGTACAACAAGAATGTCATAATCCTAGAAGCACACTAGTATTATCAAAAACCTTTTTTGCAACGTATTTCATGTACTAGGGAGTAGGTTATAACGTGGCAATTTCTTACTACATTCCCAGTCACATATCACTCGTCTCGGGAATTAAGAAAACAAACATATGATCAGAATGTCTCTTAAATATTCCATCTTCAATTGATCTTCGTCAGTAAATAAAAGGTATTTGTAACTGCATCGGGCGTAATTAATATATAAACTTGAACTGTAAACTTTGCTTCTTTTGTATAATTTGGTTTTTAAAATGTTTTGATCTTCAATAGACTGTTAACAAACAGAATACGGGGTACAACGGTAAGGTGTAACACTATCCGGTGAACGTTTTAAAACAGCAGACTGTACATATGTGTGTAATCAGTAAGAAAAAAGCCGTAGTCAAAACCGTTAACGTTTTACTATGATTGGCTACTGAACCGTATCATGCTTAACAATGATCGGAATTCATGGACTTACGTAGTACTGAGAAAATGAAAGAAACCAAGACAATGGAGAAGGATTTGCTCGAAATCGTTTTGCAGAAGAATGTGTGTTTACAATTTTATTGTGTCTATTCTTACGCTGAACCGTTACTGCACGTTCAAGTATTACGGTATTCAGGGGCGGGATTTGAGTTGTGAAAGTGGGGGGGGGGG
>JAIPMN010086688.1:0-22455 GCA_020650975.1 Apostichopus californicus | reverse complement strand
TTCCAACTTTTGCACGTATGAAGAACACGTATTTCTATCGGGTCCTTTGGGACCACGTATCTCCCGAACGGAAGCAGATATGGACCTGGGAGTTGCAGATTTGGGCTCCTGGGCATCGATTACCCCCGGTGACGTCATTTTGACGAAATCCATTTTTTGGGCAATTTCTGAAAAAACTGCAAGGGGTACCCCTTACGGTTTTTTTGGGTGAAAATAACTTTTCTCGCAAAGACGGGCAATGTGTATCTTTTCTGGTTGTTCTCGACACGCTGATCACGAATCTGAAGTTTATTTTGGAATTGGGTGTTGTGTTGGGGCGTGAGGGGCAAGAAAGCCATTGGCAGGGGGGCACGAACCCAAGTGGGTGTCTCCAAAAACGAACGAAATACACCTGTTCTGGTGCTTCTTGGGGCGCTGATGATGAATCTGAGATTATTTTGGCGGTTCGGAGGCGTGGGGAGTGGTGGGGGAATTTAATGCCTTCCGGGCGTACCATGGCGCACGCTATCAAAATGATCTCCCTACCGCCCTGGAGAGGTGAGACACCTAGGAGTTTCATTCTATTTTGGAAAGGGGACACCCTAGCGGTGGTACCCTCAAAAGATTGCCGTAATCGGACCACCCCAGTAACCATGGTAACGCTCCAGAGTAGACGGGTCGGGATTTTCCCGTACATAGTAACACTAATTATTATGAACTTTTCGGATTTTTTTCAAAATGACCCCCCTACCACCCCGGAGAAGAGATCCACCTACAAGTTTCATCCTATTTCGGAAAGGGGACACCCTAGCGGTGGTACCCCGAAAAGATGGCCGTAGTCGGACCACCCCAGTAACCGTGGTAACGCTCCAAAGTGCAAGGGTCGGGATTTTCAAAAACGTATATAGCAAATTATTATGCCTTTTCAGATTTTGTTTCAAAATGACCCCCCTATCACCCGGGAATGAGAAGCACCTACGAGTTTCATCCTATTTTGGAAAGGGGACACCCTAGCGGTGGTACCCTGAAAGGATGGCCGTAAACGGACTACCCAAGTGAGCATGGTAACGCTCCAGAGTAGAAGGGTCGGGATTTTCCCGTACGTAGTAACACTAATTATTTTGACCGTTTTAGATTTTTTTAAAAATTACCCCCCTTCCACCCAGGGGAAGTAACGCACCTACAAGTTTCATCCTATTTCGGACAGGTGACACCCTAGCGGGGGTACCCTGAAAAGATGGGGGAAATCGGATTGACCCAGTAACCATGGTAACGCTCCAAAGTATAAGAGTCGGTATTTACCCGTATATAGAGTCATTTAGTGTTAGGCAGATAGGTTAATGAATTTTAATGAATTAACCGAATATGCAAATGAGCTGAAATTTTTATGACGTCATCAATAGGATGTAAAGGAAGGGTAAAAAAAGTTTGAAGAAGCCCCACCAAGTTTTGCACTGGGGGAGGGGGTTCCCCACCCCCAAAATTCACCCCCTCTAATTTTTACCAAAATGGCGCTAATTTGTCGAGGGGGGGCAGTACCCCCGGGGAAGTATTTCTTTTATAATATTTTGTCAAGTCGTGGTGTCCATTTTTCGTCAGGTGCAGTTTGTCCATTTCTAGGTCCCGACCGTCCATTTCTAGGTCCCGACCGTCCATTTCCAAGTCCCGGTCGTCCATTTCCAAGTCCCGGTCGTCCATTTTTGACTCTGTTTTTTGTTGCCAAGTCCCGGCGTCCATTTCTGAGTCCCGGTCGTCCATTTCTAGGTCCCGGGCGTCCATTGGTCTGAACCCAGGTTGGGCACACAGGGGGCAACAAACCATACAAATAAAATCACTACTAATGGCCCACTGTGTGCAACCAATACCACCAATAACGAAGGCGTGAAACCATTCCCACACCAACCGGACAAAGGGACACCCCAGCAAAAGGTGTTGCATTGTCTCGATGGCTTTACAGCCCACACGGGGACAAATCCAATCACCCAATCGCCACCTGACTAGGCGAAAATAGTTAGTAATGAGGACCCCATGTGCAATCCTCCACGCCAAGTCCCGGAGACGGCTATCTAGTTACTTACACAGACCGCCACACATCTGGAGAGATGGCGGTTTGGCAAGCCGACTGGCACACAGGCGCGAGCATTGAACGAAACAATGGTGGGTATAACACAGAGGGGGCCACGTTCAGCAGA
Source organism: Apostichopus californicus (assembly GCA_020650975.1). Classification (NCBI taxonomy): domain Eukaryota; kingdom Metazoa; phylum Echinodermata; class Holothuroidea; order Aspidochirotida; family Stichopodidae; genus Apostichopus; species Apostichopus californicus. The sequence continues at coordinate 20,284 of JAIPMN010086688.1, read as the reverse complement.
ACATCTGGCCCACCCTCTTTGATTCTACGAAGTGAGTCACCAATCTGAGTATACACCCCCGAAGGGCGTGTCGCCTTTGGCCGGTTATTGGAAAAGGATCCGGGCCAGTGGTGGCGAAAAAGAAACACCAGAACCTAACAAAAAAGGCAAAGGGGAAACGAAGGATTCTCAAACGCAACGAAAACACCTTTCAAAAGGAGAAAGCGCAGTTTAGATGGCAGTCTTATACAGAACGGTCCTTTTGACAAGGTTTGGTTTGCGCTTTCCCCAAATGAAATCAAAAATGATCCTCTCCAATCGCACCAAGGCATGATCCGGTGCAGCAATCACCGTACCAGGATACCAAAGGAGAGGAACAATAAAACGATTAACAACTGTAACCTTCCCAGGGAGGGAGAGCCACCTCCGACTAAATGTGTCGAGCCCTTGCCTCTACCTGATCAGCCTTCTCGGCCCAAGTGGTGGCCTCCGTGGCACCATAACCTAGCCAGATGCCATTTACCCTGATCGGGAGGGATTGGCCGCGCCAACCTCCTAAACGCAGCCCTTTGGTCTTTGACTTGTTAAGTCTGGCACCAGTAGCCTCTTGGAAGGTGGCCAAAACACCTTCGATAAAGGCTTAAAGGAGGCGAGGTCCGACACAATACAAGTGACGTCATCTGCATACTGCACGCATTTTACTCTAGCCCCACCCGGTACATTGAAGGGTCGAAAACCCAAGCATCTGTCCAGCGAGGTACTGAGCGTTTCGCTGAAGAGAACATACAACAACGGGGAGAGGGGACAACCCTGACGGACTCCCCTTCGAACCGGGAAGGGACCAGAAGTTAATCCGTTAACAGTTACCATGCTCGTGACGTCCTTATAAAGTAACGAGACCCAACGAATAAACATTGAGTTCAATCGGAAGGACTCTAAGGTTCTGAACAGAAAGTCGTGATCTACCATGTCAAAGGCCTTCTTCTGGTCCAAAGAGACCAGTGCACATGGCAAATCACGAACTTTAACAAACTCGATGAAGTCTCTCATCAACCAGAGGTTATGTTGAATACACTTGCCTCGCACAGCACAAGTCTGGAGAGGACCTACAATATCCGGCATCACATCCGCTAAGCGATTTCGTAATGTTTTAGCCAGGATTTTGTAGTTCACATTTAACAGTGTTATTGGACGCCTATTTGTAGGGTCCAAAGGGTCTCCAGAAGTTGGGAGGAGAACAATATTTCCAACCCGCTGTGTTTGGCTGATGTAATTCAACTGGAAAGCGGTAGCGAACACGTCTCTCAAGTCCCACCGAGAGCCTCCCAGAAGGTCCTATAGAACTCAGCAGGGAGGCCATCGGGACCGGGAGACTTTCCCTTCTTCATCGCTGCTACCGCTGTCCAGAGCTCACCAACGGAGAGATTCGAACCCAAGCTATCGTTTTTACTCTGAGTGGGACAACAAGTCTTCCTGGAGATCCTAGCTAACAGCAGCCCTGGAGTACAGGTTCGAAAAGAACGACCTAAATACCCCTAGGACTGCCTGCGGGCTCTCCACGAAGACCCCACCAGGATGACGCACTGCCCTAATTCTGCGGACAACCACAGACTTAGTGTCATCCCGTCTCGTCCGCCTCAACAAACTGGATTCTGGCACGCACCCGGGCTTCGTGCAAATTGTCATCGAGAAACACACCAAGTGCATGCAGATCAGACGATGAAGAACCATCCCTTGCTCTTATTGCACAGGGAATGGAACTTGAATCTCCGTTGGTGAGTTCTCTCAACACAATACCTGATTGCAAACTGCTTGATGAGGGACTTGACCTCGTCCCACCAGACTAACGTATTGGGAAAAGCAGGCTTGAGGGACTGCCATCCTCTGTACTTCTCGACAAATTGCTCTTTGACAATTTCCGTGTTCAGCCGCCAAAGTCCCTTTTCCATATGAAAGGACTCCGGCAGCTGCAAGCGCAAAACAACTGCGTCATGATCAGACAAAGGACATGGAATAATCGAACACCGAGATCGAGGAAACTTGCGCGGGGTATAAAACCTGTCGAGTCTGGATGAAACTGATCCATCTGGTCTATGCCACGTACAAGCAACCACCTGGGGATTTTGGGACCTCCAAACATCCACAAGGTCTCGGTTCTTGACAAACAAGCCTAGCTCAATCATGCCGGTGGTACAATTGGGGGACTCTTTCCTCGAACGTCTATCTAAAGCAGAGTGAGGGACACAGTTGAAGTCCCCCCAAGGATACAATTTTACCTGCCCGGTACAAAGGATGGCAAGACCGTCAAAAAATCTTTCCTACATGCTGGCCGGTTGGGGGCATAAACATTGCAAACTACAAACTCACCCCGCGTGAGCCTTAAGTGTATGCACACCACCCGACCTTCATGGTCTTTCTCCACACAATGAAAAAGTTTTGGGGACACCAAAATTCCAGTCCCGCAAGATGCCCCTGATCCAAAGGAGGCATAAAGACCTCCCCCCCCCCCCCCACTCCAAGGACCAAAGATGAACATCACTCTCACAAGATATGTGGGTCTCCTGCAAAAGGACCACATCCACTTGGAGCAACTTGCAGAACTGTAAAATCCGCCGCCTTTTGGGGGTACCCCTAATCCCATTCACATTAAGGGTGACGAGGGATAAGATGTCTGGTGTCATAACCTCCGATGTTTTGACAATACGGGTCTTTTCAGGCCCTTAGCAGTGTTCCCCCTTTTCCTACGAGCGAGCAGAGTTCTTAGCTCCTCGTCAACATTGAACGAGTGGACCTCCCTGTCAGGAACAGGAGGTCCACTAGCGACCATCGTTTCCGGTATAGCGGAAGCGACTGCGGGCAGGGTGGAAGGGCCGCTCGAGTCAATGAGATCAGTGGCCTGTTTCGTCTCATCAAACCAATCGGAGGACTCCTTAGCCACAACTAATAAGGCTGTAGTGCAGTCCTCCATTGGCGAGTCAGAATCTGGGTCACTTAATGTCTCTTGGGCCAGTTGACTCGGGGCCCGAGTAGTATCACCGATAGCGGGCGTAGCTACCGGTGAACCAGTACAAGCGGCATCCTGCTCCGCATGCCACTCCGCTAGTACATTCTCCGCCGTTGTCCAGCTCCGCCTCAGTGGGCAGTCTCGGCAACTTCGATCAGGGACGAGGTGGGACACGACAGGGGGAACAAAGCCTCCACCGGGGCGCTAGTGTCGGACACTGGGGCGATGAAATGAGCATCAGGTGATACGGTGTCAGAGGCCGGGACGGGGACCGCTTCAACCACGCCCGTAGCCACTCTCGCGGCGTACGAGCGGTCTGGGCATAAACGGGCGAGATGGCCCGTTTTCCCACACGAGTTGCATACAATATCCCCTTTACAATCGGCCAGGGTATGCCAAACCTGTAAACAGCGGCTACACCGCTTGTTCGGGCACAACCTGGCCTCATGCCCTTCCAGCCCACACCTCCAACAAGTGCGAGGCTGGCCCGGTATGCAATGTGGGTCCTGTGCCCATTAGCCCACAAGGTAGAGGGGATATCGGACTTGAGTTCCAGTCTAACTCGTCTAGTCCCGGTCTTGACACCCTTACATTCAAGGAATTCCGGTTCCTCGTAGCCGGTCACTTTCCCAAAACGCCCCATTGTCCGCACAACAACCTGTTCAGACATAGGGAGATGGAGGAGTCACCCACACCGAACTGTCATACAGTGTGACCTTCAGTCCCTCAACTCCCTCCAACACATGGACGCCTCGGACGCGGGCAGCCTCCGAGGTGAATCGAACATCAAAAACATTCATAACCCGGAGAGGTTCGCTGAAGCGCGTCAACCTCTCCATGGACCTTTAAGCCAACAGAACGCAAGACTGAAAAAACTTGTCCGGGGACGACCTTAGCCTCCCCCGAAAAACTCACCAATCCGATTTTGCTGTCACGGCGAGCCGCCATGACAGTTAGAGGTGTGGCAAGCCACGCACCTACGAAAAACAAAACCACGAAACAAAGCCAAAACACCCAAACTACACTAAACAAACTACAAACTAATGAAAGGCCAACGTCAAAACACAAAAAGTGTGTGGTCAAGGAAAAGTGGAGAGCAGCCGAAAACACGTCCGCACTCCACGAAAGCCAACTACCAACATATCCCAACGTATGTGGGTAGCTCTTAGTGAGTAGATGATCCCTATTGTTTTTATGAGGTCAGCAGAGATCAAAGTCTGAAAATGTTGAACTTGGTTAAATATAACTTCTGCATATTTAGCTCTTGGTGAATAGTTGATCCCTACTGGTTGTCATAGAGTTCAAAGTTCCCTTTAGGTTAGAAGTAAGTCTGAATATGATCACTGAGGAAGTGAAAGTTGGTTTGAACCTTCGCCTGATATTTTTTAGGCATGCATGTGTTAATCAATATTCCAAGATGAGATGTTGAGCCAGCTTTTCTGAGCTAATGAATATACTCTAATGACAATTAAACTTGATAAATTTAACAAAATTCGAAATTAAACGTTTAAAAACACTAGCTGCGACTGTCACATGGAATACTCGCACATTATCTAAAACTGAAACTGAAACAGATAGTGGCAACGTCTTGACATCAATATATTTATTGCTGATATTTATTGAAACAAAATTTCGGTTTTAAGGAGTTGTGAAAGTTTTGGTCAAGCTTGCTACACTAGACCATGACTCTTATCATATGCTCCATCAAATGTTGACGCTGCATAGCAATGGGAAGTTGAAGGGGCAAAAACTTTCTCCTGTGGACATTGCCAATGGCCCTGACCTAAGGCCATATACGTTTGTTGGCCTACCAGAACTGCGACCGAGTGCCATTCAGCGGGTGCTGTCTGAAGTGATGGACAACGTTATACCAGTTTCGGAAATGCAGAAGGAGGTGAAACTGCTGAACAAGTTGTTCAGAGTTCAAGGTTTTTTTTGTTGACCTGGTTGGTACCACTAGCTGGGATGATGCTCAGACTCGTTTTCCTCAGGCAACTACGAGGGAAGTCTTGGAAGACTTTTGCAAGTGTAATCTGCGTTCCACTCCAGGGGATCTGAAAACATTCTGCCGGCAGTTACAGAGAGAAGAGGACATGGAATTTGATGGCTTCCAAGGTGCTGGCGGTGCCATTGGTACTCTCCTCAATCGTGATGTGGCACTGTTTGTATTCACTGGATCATCGCTCATCATTCTTGACATGCCTGAGGTAAAGAGTTAGTGCAGTTATTTTTAAAATGTAGCTTGAGTGTGGAAATGTTAAGCTCATATTGGAAAATTACCTGACAGAACTTACTGTGGGAACTGCAAATGGGCTGTGTGTATATAATTAAGACTATTCCATTTTTAATTATTAATCATAGAGCTCATGAAGCTCTCCAGAGGTGAATGAAACAAAAGCTCAGAACCACTGTTGGTAACTTGATGGCAAAAATTTACCTATGTTGTCTATAGTCTTTTGAGGTCTGCAATTGAGAAATGTTAGTGCAAGTTTTAAATAATGTAGATTATTCATTTCCTGAACATGAATTGTATCTCATATCAGGTACCATCCTACCATTGTGATTCTAAAGAAAATGTTATCCTAGCCATACTCTCTGTTTGAGTCAGTCACTAAAATTTCACCTACCTGAAACAAAAACCCATTATAGAGATATGGCATTCACTTCTGCATCTCCAACACTTAGTAATTCCTTCCCCTTTAAAGATTTGCTTTATTGGCCCCAATTATAGCACGCTATATCTAGGAAAGTTTTGTGATGATGTAATCGACCCCATGCTCTACAAGTAGCCTGTATAGCTTCTTGACACCATGAGGGTCTTTGTGTAAACACTGTGTGGAAATATGTCCTTACATGTCTACAGTGTAGTTAACCATACAGCGTATACACAAAGACCCTCATACAAGAAAAAAAAAATGTGGCAGAAGTTGCAGACGCGCAGATTGGTAAAGAGAGGTCATTTTACTACCAAGGCAGGTCGATTACGTAATCTGAAGAAACTTTTTTGTGGTAGCGTGCTATACTTGGGGTCTATACAGCTGACCTTTAAGTTACATGCCCCCCCCCCCCCTCTGTGTCTCAGGAACTCAGATCCCATCAATTCTGTCTTATTTCATTTGTCTTATTTCATTTGTATAAATTTAAATATTATTTTTTAAGGATTGGATGTGTGTAGAGGTGAAAACTTTTAGACACCACGTCACATCGGTTAACATCAACCACCAGATAGAAGATTTTACTTTTGTCATCCTTAGTCTTGTGAGAGAAATGGCAACATTGCAGCAAGCCATCAGAGAATCCAGGCATTTCAATGAGCCGATGTCTGTTTTGTACATGATAAACAAGCAAACTCCATGTGAGTGACTTGTTTTCTCTACACACATAATCTATATTTTACAATGTTTGTGTAAGATCTATCCATTAAGGAAATAAAGTAGGCGAATTACAGAATTTCTAAGGAATCAGCATTTTAAAGAAAAAATTATTGTTGGTTCAAATGCTATGTTATCATGACATAAAAGCTTTTGCATTTGCAATCTTACATGGTGTGTGAAGGTACTTTTAATGAATGTAGCAATTTTGGTTTCTCTTATCATTGAGCTTATTATTTTCAACTATTTTGATAATGTATGTAAGGATGTGCTCACGCCGGGCGGCGTTGGGCTGCCCCGCCCGGCAATAATGACAATCGCCAATGACAAAATCGCCTGGCACTCTACTCGTTTGGTTGGTCAATTGATAAAACACTGCAATACATGGGGTTACTTACACATTTAGATGTCGCAAGCAGATAAACGAGTCGGGAGATGAAAAATCGGGCCCCCCCTCCCCTTTAACTCTTCCCCCTGGTCAGCGATCAGGCAGGCTTCAAAAAGAGCTTAAAAAACGAGTTTTGTTGCACATAATTAGTACCAAGGTTTGTTGTTGGAAGCTGTAGAGGGATGTCCTGCGAACATTTTTCGCGATATTGGATGTTAGGAGAGGTGTTATTTTTAGAGTAAACAACAAACAAATTGCGTCACTATGAAGTGTGGGCTAAATTAAAAATCAGCAACGACTATTCACAGCAACATGATAATAGTTTTTCAATGTTACTAAACCTATTTAGGACCAATTTTTGTTGGTTGGATGTTCTAAAGAAATGTCCTAAGAATACTTAACAATAAAACAATAAACATATGACGTCACTGTTATAGGTTGGACGACAATTAAAACTCAGGAGTTCCTTGTAACAGTAGCATGGAAACGACATCATTTAAATGTTCTTGCACTTATTTAGAAACAGGATGTGTTGGTTAGAAGTAATGGAGGGATATCCAAATAATAATGAAAGAGTTGTTGGGTGCTAGGAGAGGTGTTATTTTACGAGTAAACAATATACATATGACGTCACTCTTATACGTTGTAAGATAATGAAAATGGAAATGAAAGAGCAGTTTCTTGTCACAGCAAGATGATAACATAATTTAAATGTTCTTGCACTAACAGTATATTTAGGACCAGGTAATGTTGGTTGAAAGCTATATAGGAACGTCTGATGAACATTTTAACAGTTGTTGGGTGCTAAGAGAGGTGTTATGTAAAGAGTAAACAATAAACAAATAACGTCATTCTTATACGTTGTACTGTACGACAATTAAACAGAGCAGTTCCTTGTCACAGCAAAATTATAACATAATTAAATACAGTATTAAGAACCAGGATGTGTTGGCTGAAGTAATAGAGGAATGTCCGAAGAATATTGGATTCTTAAAGCAGTTATTTTTCGAAAACAACAAATTAATGTTGTGTGAAACATAATTTGAATAAATGCATTTTTAAACACTATCCGTCTCCTGAAGTCTGCCTTGACATTTACCTTTAACGCAAATGTAGCTTGTGAAAAATGCAGTGACCAGGCAAAAATATATATTTTTAGGTTTGGGAAATTACAAACAGCACCTTCCCATGAGAGTAGGACCAGATGACTCTGAGATCGTGGGGACAACTTGAAAAGGCGTAACGCTCACACAAAAATAAACATTAGGAAAAATAGTATGTTTACCATGCATATGAATGTTGTATTAAAAACAATGGGGTCACTTAAACTTAAAGAACAATTTAAATGATATAAATGGGTAGCTGACAGATCTTACCAGAGCTGTTACGTCTCACAAGAAATCCACTGAACTTATTGGAAAATACATCTCTGGGGTAGGTTGGCCCTCTGGACGGCTCTAGACCAGCGTGCTCTTCACTCCCTGGTATCTGGGGTCCATTGACCTATCAGCTATCAATTAAGTATCTAAATAATTGCCAGACACATTACTTAACCCGAATCTAAACTTATAAATGGGTCTCATCAGTGTCCTTAAATAAAGTCCAGATATCATGGTTTGGGAAACGAACACAATAAAGTAGGTTAGAGAGGTTTTTAAAATGAATCTAATACGTGTCTCTTGGTAACAAAAATATATAACTTAGCATAAATACATTACATACCTTAATACTTAAAGTTAACTTAGCGCGCACGCAAGGTACCTCGGCTACCGCCGGGCTCTCCGTCGGGGTGTCAAATCCCAGGGTAGTCGGTGTTGATTAAGTAACAGTGCGGGTGGCGATATTTTTTCGTAGTACAGCGAGGGGAAAGTCATGAATTATTCATACAATTACTTGTTTCTCAGCCACGTAAAGCAATAGCGAATAACTAAACGTTATGTGGGCTAGTACTTGTACATGATGTGTAATAAAGTTCGTATTTTGTATGGTGTGACGATATGATTGATAAGTACTGTGTGTAATTAGTAAAAAAAAAAGTTTGTGGTTGCGTTGTATGGTGAAGCGAGTTTCCAGTGGACGAGCGGATTTTTGAGGCCCATAATTCCCTTCACCAGTCACAGTGAAGAATGTCTGGGTCTGGAAAGTACACAAAGAAAAGCGAAGTGGACAAGATGCGAATTCCCAACGGTTTTGGTGTGAGTGATTGACAGGGGAGGGGTGTAAAGAGGCATTATTAGCCCACTAACTTGTAATTGTGACGATTGGTCGTGGAAATGGAAAGACAAAGAGTAACAATTAAACTGAACAAGAGCCACACTATAGTTAGTAAAGTAAAAAAGTACACTCATGCCTACCTCCAAGTCAGCCAAGGCACTGACATTCTCGTAGGTATCTTCATTTCAATGAACAGAAACACGAGGTTACGGTCATGTTTTTTCCTAGGCTTTTATACGTTCAACATAATCTCATGTACAACGCACGTAGGTGATGGAAAAAACTTTCTGCCAATGATTCAGTGTACGTGATCACGAGCTTGCGCAAAGTTGTACAACAGCGCTGTTCGCTGTTACAAGTGCAAAATGAATAATTCATTTCTGCTCAACAGGAAATTTCTGTAAGATCATGAATAATTCAGGACTTTCCACTCGCTGTACTACGAAAACAAATATCGCGTGCGGGTGTGTCTGGAAGCTTCCGGAAGGCGCTTTACGGTAGAGAACAGGACCAGGTAAGAGAATTAAGAGACAGTCACACACAGAGTGGTTGGCATGGTGAAGAAAGGCCGGAACGGAAAAGGTGGGTTTTTGTAAGTACTAGGCAGACACAGTTGTTTTACGTGGCGTGACGTACAGGTTGGTGCCACTGGGAGAAGAGACCGAGCCACTCCTTAAACTCATTTATATGACATTCGGTGAGGTTAATCGACCGTAACTTAGAACTGCACTGATTGTGCTCTACGTTTACAAATTAGCATAATAATACACAATTTAAGCGTTGCATAACATGAATTAGCGTAGTAAACCTTTAAAGTAACATGCTGCATCATAACATCCCCCCCCCCCCCATGAAGTGGAAAAATGCAACCAGAAAGGGAGACTTTTTCCCTTGAAAACACTTAGCAGAAACACTTTAAACACATATATATTTACAACTAACCGACACGGCTGAGTGCGTCTGCACATGTTTTCCTTACCAGGTATATGAACTGTCTTTAGGTCATGACCTTGGAGGAAAATACTCCATCTCATCAAACGTGCACTCTTGTTCTTAAACTTATTAATGTAAACCGTTAAGATACACTTCAAAATGCCCTACAGATAAAATAAGAGCCAATGCTTCCTTGTCAACTGTAGAATAGTTCCGTTGACTTTTACTTAATTTTTTGGAAAAGTAAATAACAGGATGTTCCAATTTTTGGTCATCCTCTTGAAACAACACTGCAGCGACTCCAACGTCACTTGCATCGATAGTCATTTTGAATGCTGTCTTAAAATTTGGAGCCGCAAGTACAGGCTGACTTTAAGATTCTCAAATGCGGTCTGACAACAACCTGACCAGACAAATTTAACTTTCTTTGCTAATAGGCTAGTGAGTGGACTGGCCACATCTGCAAAATTCGGACAAAATTTACTATCAAATCCTCTCATTCCCCAAAAACGCATTACTTCCTTTTTGTTTGAAGGAACTGGAAATTTATTAATTGCTGCAACTTTAGCTGTTTTGGGTAAAACCTTACCCCCTCCCACAACATGACCAAGATACGTAACGGAAGCCTTTCCTAGATCACTCTTGTTAAGATTAATTGTTAAGTTTGCACTCTCAAGTCTCTGAAAAAAAACCTTCGTTTGATCTATGTGAGACTGCCAGCTGTCAGAATATATAATGACATCATCGATATAGGTACCACAACCTTTTAGACCCTTACAAACTATGTTCATACGTACTGGGTGCATTTTTCAGGCCAAAAGGCATTACATTACATGCCCATACACCATTCGGTGTCACAAAAGTCGAAATTTCTGTAGCTCTTTTGGCTAAGGGGACTTGCCAGTATCCCTTCAATAAGTCATATTTACTCACAAATTTTGAATTTCCAATACGATCGATGCAATCATCGCGACGAGGTATAGGATGAGAATCGGTGACTGTCACTGAATTTACTTTCCTTTAATCTATGCATAACCTTTGGGATCCATCTTCCTTGGGTACTAGTAATATAGGTGAAGACCAAGGGCTATGACTAGGAGAAATAATCCCGTTCTCAAGCATATATTAAATTTCTTTCCTAACCACCTGTAGTTTTGAAGGATTGAGTCTCTATGGGTGTTGTTTTATTGGTTTTGAATCCCCAACATCAACATCATGGAACAATACACTTTTATTCCTGGAATATCGTTAAGAATACTTGGAAACGAAGTCAGAGTTCGATTTAGTCACTTTCAAGTACTTTCCCAACAATTCTGTCTCCTCACCAATATCCTCTACTACTGACATCGCACAAACATTGTCTTCTCCCCTCTCATGATATCATTTCAACATGTTAATGTGACACAGACGGTTAGACTTACGCCGTGTAGGAGTTTCAATAATGTAGTTCACATCACTAATTTTCTTTGCAACACGATACGGTCCAGAGAATCTAGCACGCAATGGTTCACCGTGTACTGGCAGTAAAACTAAGACCTTTTCTCCAGTCTGAAAACTTCTTTCTTTTGACCTCTGATCGAACCTTTTCTTCATTCGATCTTGACTCTTTAATAAATTATCCTTTGCCAATTTGCTAGCCTTATGCAATCTCTCGTTCAAATCTGATACATAATCTAGTATATTGAGCTCAGCAGGCGAATCTGTCAACCACTATTATTTCATTAACTTCAAAGGCCCACGAACCTCATGCCCATAAATTAACTCAAAGGGGCTGAAACCCGTAGACTCATTTGGTGTTTCTCTAGTTGCAAATACCACAAAGTCGATACCTTTATCCCAATCCATTTGACTTTCGTGACACAACGTTTTTAGCATATTTTGAAGGGTTTGGTGGTAACGCTGTAGTGAACCTTGGGATTCGGGGTGGTAGGCAGATGACGCCGTTTGCCGAATATCTAGTGTTTGCAATGCTTCTGAGAAGAACCCGCTCATGAAATTTGAACCTCGATCATGTTGTACTTCCCTAGGAAGTCCAACTCTGGTTAAGAACTTCGAAAGTGCATCAAAAACAGATTTTGCTAAAATATTTCGGAGTGGGATAGCTTCAGGGTATCTGGTAGGCACGTCCATTATCGTCAAAAGATACACAAACCCGGACCTGGTTTTAGGGAGTGGACCAACACAGTCAATAATAACTTTATCAAAATGCTGATCTACTGCGGGGATAGGAATGAGGGGAGCACTGTTAATTTTCTGGTTTGGTTTACCTACAATTTGGCAGGTTTTACAACTTCTACAAAACTCACTTACATCTTTATATAACTTTGGCCAAAAGAAGTGCCGCAGTATGCAATCTGTAGTCTTCCTAACGCCTAAATCACCTGACATTGCATGGTCATGAGCAACCTGCATGATATGAGCCCTGTACTCTGACGGGACAACAATCTGATGAAAAACTAGCCATTCATCAGTGGCTGCTACTTCTGGGTGCCGCCATTTTCGCATAAGCACCCCAGACTTCGACATATAATACCCTACTGGTATCTTACAAATCTCCTGTTCAGTATGAGCCGATTGCAGAAGTTTCTCAATTTGATCGTCAGCTTTTTGCCTTTCGATCAAGTTTGTGGTCACACCATTGACCACATCAGCATTTTTGGCTGGATTCTTAATTTTATTTTCTCGAGATAAATCATTCCGATTTTCAGAGAATGTTCCTACCAGTTGGAAACATTCATCACCTGTTGGAACATTAGTATCATTCACATTATGTGCTTTAAGAGCCATAGAACGAGTTGTTACACAAGCCGGAAAAATACCAGGAAATTCTGTTAACAACCGTTCTGTTTCCTGATTGGACTGAGGTTGGTTACATACATGAACACAGGGGGAAGTGCGCACTTGGCCACCAGCAATATCATTGCCAAGGAGAAAATCTATACCGTCGACCGGCAACCTTTCCATACTCCCATCTCGCCTACATTATCTATCTATCTATCTATCTATCTATCTATTAGAGAAATACTCACAATCGAGCTGAAGTTTAACGAGAGGGGCTCTCACGGTATTCTCTCCCATACCCCTTACTAACACATGTATTGGACTAGTTTCTACGCCATGACTTAGGGAAAACACGACATCAAGGAGCGTGTTGCCCCAGTATCCCTGAAAATATGAATTTCTGAAGAATCGTTAGTGCCTGGCCTAGTAACAGTGCCAACTGACATAAAATTATCGTAGCCATGTGGTTTGAGATTTCCCCTAATTTTCTGAATTTGACTACTAGAAAGCTTGCTTTTCAAAAATATGCTATTTTCCTTCACATAGTTCGGTTGAATGAGTGGGGATCCCATAATTAACTTTTGTTTACTGGCAATAAACGCCGTTGGCTTTTCAATTTCTCTCAACCGTTTAAAACAACTTTCATAAACATGGCCAAATTCTGGAACCTTCATTTCAAAAACTACCCCTCCTTGTGTCAGAATCATTGCCCTCTCCCGATTTCCCAGATTTGCCCTTTCTTTTGAAATATTTTGGAACTCTGGGATCCTGGGATTGACCAAATGAGCCCTCGTCAACAAGCTCATAATCATCTGCAACAATGGCAGCTTTCTCCATTTGCTCTACCCCCCTACCTATCTGAAAGACTCGTTCTTTGACTTTTTAAATAGTCTGAACCTACAGAGAACGACAAGGACGTGTAAACGTCTTTTGCTCTTCCTGTAAATACACTATGAAGCAATGTGGTCCAACATTTGTTAGGCCACTCTAACTTTCTCGCCAAAGTTTCAAACGATGTAAAAAATCTGTCTACGTCACTTTCATCAAACTGAGGAACTAGCCTTGTTGTTGTGAAATCGATGTAAATAAATCGATATAGAAAAAAAGGTGTCTATGACACGTTGCTGCAATTTCGTCTCTTTTATTGATCATATAAAAAATTCAACTGTCTATCATTTCTGAAAGGAATAAAGGAAGAAAACAGTGTTACTAGTAGCATAAAGCATACTTAATGGTAAGAAAATCATGCGACAACATGGTTACAAATAAGCCTAACTGAAATAATATGTAACCGTTAAGTAGGTGATTAAAACTTTCGGCACTAAAGGGCATCCGTACATTACATTTGACAAACATTCCCAGTAGCCTTCACAACATAGGAAGAAATATTCAGCCAACCAGAACCCGTAACCTCTAGGTCAACTTATAACTTAGCATATACACACACAACTTAGGGTAAAAAAGTAGAAAGAAGGTTAATAGCAACTTTATACAACTTTCGACCAGTATCAGGTCATAACTAAGAGTAAACAATCCCCACCATAGTAGCCTAGCCCGCGATACAAATAATACGCTGGATAACTCCACTTTACACTCCCCTATTAAATATACAGCTAAATAAACGTTGACAAGCAACTAAACAACATACCTTAACATCTCCACTGAATTACGTTATACGCTATACGTTCTCTTATCAAATAAACTGCAAGGTTGCACCGCAGCGCGGTGGTATGTCTCGTTGAAAGGCGAGCTCTACAAGTCTACAACGCATGTTAATAATAAAAATAAGAAAGTTCAAGTACGGAAACTTATACGCAACACAGAGGAAAAACAATAACACGACACTTATGTTTTTAGAGAAATCAAAAGACGATGAAGATTGCGCCATGTGACTTTTCGTTTCCAGCGTTTTAAGAGCCATTTCAAGTTCTAATTCCTTTAGTCTAAATTCTTTCTCCATCTTGAACTTTTCACTTTCACGTATCTCTTTCGTTTTGCAATTCTAGTTCTCTAATCTTCAATTGGATTGTTAATTTCTTTAATTCTTCACTTTCTTCACTAGATTTTGGCATATCCTCCCCTTTTCCTTTGATGAAACCGCATTTTAGTAAATGATTACCAACTATACGATTCAACTGAGGTTTCTTAGCAGCAGGAGGTACTACGATACTAAGGTGCTTAGCTAAGTCTAGGATATTATCTTTGGATAAATCATCTACATCCTGTACAGTTCATTCAGTATGTGATACAAATGCTTCAGCCGTTGTAAAGGCCATAGCAAAATATAAATACACCGCTATTACATACATATAGAAACACTTATAAGACAAGAGACACTAATTAGATGCAAATTTGGCTATTGTGGTATTTATGAAAAATTTGCAAGTTTAGCCAATTTCTTCGTTTCCCGGTTAGGCCCCCAAATAATATTTGTTACGAAGTCCAGATATCATGGTTTGGGAAACAAACACAAAGTAGGTTAGAGAGGTTTTGTTTTTAAAATGAATCTAATACGTGTCTCTTGGTCAAAAAAATATATAACTTAGCATAAATACATTACATACCTTAATACTTAAAGTTAAATTAGGGCGCACGCAAAGGTACCTCGGCTACCGCTGGGCTCTCCGTCGGGGTGTCAAATCCCAGGGTAGTCGGTGTTGATTAAGTAACAGTGCGGGTGTGTCTGGAAGCTTCCGGAAGGCGCTTTACGTAAATAACAGTTCCGGTAGAGAACAGGACCAGGTAAGGTAAATGATAAGTCCAGAAGAATGGTATCCAAAAGAGAATTAAGAGACAGTCACACACAGAGTGGTTGGCATGGTGAAGAAAGGCCGGAACGGAAAAGGTGGGTTTTTGTAAGTACTAGGCAGACATAGTTGTTTGACGTGGCATGTTTCAAAAAGACAAAGGTCACACAGGGCCACCTGACCACAAACTTTTGCCCTGTAGAAGTAGCCAAAAAAGTGAAACTCCTCAATCTAACAAAGTAAGTTATTCATTGTCAAATGAATAAAACAAAATGAGAAAAAGAAAGGAAAAGATAAAATGAAAGAAAATTATCAACATAAACAACAACAAAACATTAAGCAGGTTATGCTCTGGTTACACAAACACTCCTTTCTGAGTTATATGACTTCCTCGTCACTGTCAACATGACCAACACCCAAAGCCATTTGCTTAGGAAGAAGTAGTGTTCCTCTGTTATGTGTAAACAGAATGTCTTGGGCAATAGCATTTTCATCCTTTCATCATATCTCTGTTCAGCAGCTTCTTTGAGCCGTTTTTCAGCATCTCGTGTCCGACAGCTGTTCTGTCTGCCCGCTACCAGATCTTCTTCCTTTCGAAAACTTGTGTCCTGATTTGAAACAAGTTTTTCTTGTGCCAGAGAAATCTCTGGAGAGGAAGCACCGCAAATATCCTTTTCTTTGGCGCCGATGGGCCTGCACTTACATCTGCAACAAATAAAAACCAATTTTTTTGGGTTGATACAGTATTCTGAATTGTCCTGTCGATCACACTGTAGTTCACATTAATTGTCTACACTGGAACTCGACTGACTAATAAGCCATTTGATATTACATTTATTTCAGTGTAAGTCTGGAGCCATGAGCTTGGTAGGGCATAGTTACAAACCCACACACTACAAAGGTTTGAGAACACATGCAACCCTACTTGACAGGATTTCCCATACTAAAAGAAGGCCTCACCATACATGCATCAAAGTTAAATAAAAAAAGCAAGATGCTTTGATATAAAATATTTTATTCCAAATTTTTCAAGAGCTGTAATAACACTATAGGTGCTACTAAACCGAGTGCCATGCTGATGCTATATAGCTGGAAACTTACAAATGCCAACTCGCTTTGTTAGGTGTACAAAATACAAGAGACTAGGCAATACTGTAGCATTGCCTAGGCCTACATACTTAGTGGCCTGTATATAAGCTACTGTAACGCCGCCAACGTCTAGTAGTGTAAAACCTGTCTCGAAACCAACTGGACTCCGGAGGGTAGGGGAGGTAGATGGGGGACGGGTACAGATTAACTATAAATCAGGAGGCAGACACCAGAGTTGTAGGATTAATAAAAGTATAATTTCTCATCTCGTTCTACATCTACAGCGTATAATACACAATATTTACATTTGCCCAATATAACGTACTGGGGTCGGGCACAACCCAAAGATAAGCAGGGCTAAGTTAGACTGGGGCTGCGCAAGGGTCGGGCATTCTTGACGTCGGCAATCCACCGGTGTCGGGCAGCCTAGGCGTCGGGCGATCCACTTGACTCGGGCAGCGCAGAGGTCGGGCAATCCGCTGGACTCGGGCAGCGCATGTGTCAGGCAATCCGCTGGACTCGGGCAGCGCAGGTGTCGGGCAATCCGCTGGACTCGGGCAGCGCAAAGATGCGGGCACTCTATAATGCTTACACACATTTGTTTGGACTTAGCAAATATTATAACCTTTGCCACGAGCCGCCAAAAGGACAGTTCCTCGTCTTGCACCCGACCGAGCGAACCTCTCATTAACGAAAGAACCCTTCATTAAATACCCCGGAAATAACCCCCGTATACACACGACCGTACATAAACTGTTAAAAGGCTTAGACCAATCAGGGACTACCTTTAAATAACTACAGTGAGCTGCGACCAATGGGATCGACTCACACACCCACCGCCGTGCCTGCCTATGGCAGTCACGGGAATACATCGATATAGCAAAATTACGTAATCAGTTCTTGTCCCGGATAAACATCTCTCGTTGCCTCCGCGGAGCTCAACGGATATAACCCCTGAGGGAACGAAACGTATCTCACTAAGGAAAAGTCATAGCTTTCCGCTACATTTCCCCCAACCACAAATGCGTCCTCGCATTTTCTATACCCATAAAACAATTACTAACAATACAACAATTCATTAAACATTGGTTCCTTTTAAACAAATCACTTAATTTACAATGTAAAGTGAGGGCAAGAACGTATGAGTTTAAGAAACAATCGTTTCAGCTTGAGCAACTCCTAGATACAGTACATTGTCTAACAAAAATAGCACGAAAGCATGAAAAGAAAATCAAGTTACGTTTGGTAAGAACATAAAGAAAATAAAGAACTGGTAGTGAAAGAGGGTCCGTAAGAAAAATGTCAAAGATACAAATACGTAGTGTCCGTTCAAAAGCACATAATTATCGACTTTGTTCAATAAACCCAAAAAAAAATGCTGTGACACAAATGTTGTCCAAGTAAAAAAAAATTTAAGTAACGAGAATACATGTGTCCATATAAAGTAACAAGGTTTTTAAAAAAATTTCCGTGCTGGGTCTGGTTAACTTCGTTCCCGGCGATCGTTTTCGCTAATCATTCAAAACGGATCAAGCGTCCACAGAAAATTACAGGTTACGAAACCATGTATAAAGAATGTACTCTCCGGTATATAGAATAGAAAGAAACTATTTACCAAGTAAGTGAAAATTCGTTTCGCTGAAGGGTTGGTTCTCTTTAAAATTTCTCTACAGTTACGTAGATCCTCCCATCCTGGAGTACCACCGTTGAAATCCTCTCCTTTGGTTGTCTGTCGTCGTTATTACCCACCATCGGTCTATTCGCATCTTCTATGGCCTTTTTTAGTACCTTGCGGGTCTGGTCTCCGTCGTTCGGCTGAAACAGGCTTCTTTTGAGTGGGGATACCACTGGTGTTGGGGGAGTGTCCCTCTGCTCGATAGCTTCGTCCAAATGGTTTTCTTGCTGAAACTCCGTAGCCGAATGGGGTGATCCGACGATAGTCTGAAGTGTAGGCCAATCTGGCCGCTGGACCCTGGGTGGAGACAGGGGCGTCGTGCGAAAATAAATTTTGGGGGGCCCGTGAGCAGGTGATGACTATCTAAGCGGAGCGCCACCACGGGTTGGCGCGCAGCGTACAAGAAAATTTTTCGTCTGGCAGACCCCTCAAATTGCAGGAAACGCCACTTCCCGTGCCTTATGGCAGTAGGCAACACCCCTAAAATTGATAAAAATTTCCGGCAATTTTTTATTTTGGGAAATATTCTCGAAGGAAGTGATCGCCATTTATTCCTCAGTTTACCACTTCCTCGTCTCCCAGAAGCGCCCAAAATTTAAGAAATCGAAACATTTTTGTGCTGGCTGATCCATGATCGCCGCCCATGCCCGTGAGAAGTGGTGACTGGGTGAAGAAAGAGCTATGTCGTTTGAAAACAGGGGCAGAAAAAGCGAAAGTAGCGAATCCTAAGGTAAAACGTGCGATAATGAAGTGATTATTTTCCAGATTAATTGTGACTGTATTTGAAATGATTATTATTATTCATTTTTTCGGAACTACCTATCAGATCATGAGGAAAATTTATCCTGGTGGACCTTTTAGCGAACTGATTGCAAGAAGTTCACATGGAGTCCCATAATCCCTGTTCACTACATTTATCTTAACTTTCCGAACTTTGTTACAGGCTTAGAAAAATTTGCCATTTTTTCATGGAAAATTTACTGACTTTGGCAAAGGTAACGGCAAACTTACTCTGGGACTACGTATATATAATATTGTTCAACGATGGCAGCGTTGATGGCACATTTGGTTCATTAGTTATCAACCAGTAATTATTTAACTCTTTCGTTTGACTGAATATCAACAACCATTGACCAAGCAGTCAACAGAAGCCCAATTTCTCGTAGGCCCTACAAGAAATTCAGTCGTGACACTGTTCGAAAACCCTTTTTTTTTTAAATTATGACCAAATTTTATGACACCTTTGACAAAATTTGGGGGGCCCGTGCCCCCCCGGGCCCCAATGGGCACGACGCCACTGGGTGGAGATCGAGGTTTGGAGGTACTAGGCCCATTAGGTTCCTTTAAGCCTAGCCTTACCTGCCTGGTGTCTTCCGATTTATGGCGACTACTCTTATGTCGAACCACGTCGGCCTTCTTATAAGACGAATAATCACATTCTTCACATCTAAAGAGTTTCCTGCCGTCCCCGTGTTTCTCCGCATAATGACGTTTCAGTTCACTGAGATCAGAGTAACGTCTTTTACAGTCTCTGCACTTGAATTCGGCTTCGTATAAGTCAGACATTTTTAGTTGTTCCTGATGAAGATGCAACCCGGAAATGACTGTGTGGAAGATCTAGCTGAATCTAGTGTACGGCATAGTCCGATGTTTTTTATTTTTTATGCCACGGTGGAGGAAAGATAAAACCACTCTGGCAGTCAACAAGGAGATCCGCGGTGGTATTATCCAACGTAAGGCCAACGCGTCGACGCTACTGTTTTTGTAGATTTTCCGCCTCGGTGACCGTTTGCTGAGAAGCTTCGCTGATCGAAGGCTTCTGTAACAACCATAGGGGCGGATCCTCTCCGGTGTAAGGCTTCAAACGGTTGTGATGAACTACCTGCGGTTTCTTCTTAGGTCGCATTTTAACACGATATACGACATCTGAGAGTTTCTTCAGAATTTTCCCTGGCCCTTCCCAACGTTTCTGGAGTTTAGGGGAAATCCCTCTCTTCCTCTTGGTGTTTAGCAGCCATATCAAATCCCCCTGAATAAACTCCTGGTTGTATGCACCTTTATCGTGAAACTTCTTTTGTCTATCACTGGCTAGTTTTAGCTTCC
>JAIPMN010086686.1:0-12524 GCA_020650975.1 Apostichopus californicus | reverse complement strand
CGGACGCTGTAGTCAGGTCCATACGAAGTTGATATTTCTTCTGGTTGGTGATGTACGATATCTTCTCATTGCCGAGCCAAAACTCTTGAGAGAGAAAACCAAACCCATTCTCATATTCTTCCCACGAACGATTAAAGTTGATTGTTGCGTCGTGCCTTCTCTGTATGACCTGTTGATATAATAGTAAAAATATTAGCTTATTTCTTCAGTAATGAACTAAATAAGTGTAACAGTATTCCACTGCTGCTATAAAACCGCAAAACAACCAATTATCACATGGATATGAAAAGGTATTGTAACATGGCAAAGACACTGTTTGTAAACCTACGTACCGTCCATCCACCATCACCGAGACTGTTGTTACAATATACTTCGAAAGGTTCAATATAACCGTCTGGTTTGATGACGTAAACACCATCGATACTAGAAGATGAACATTGGCTTAGTACTTCAAGGCAGTCTCTTGGGTACTCAGCACGTTGATAGAAGAAGAAAGATGACGCTGAAAGGAGACATTGTTACTAAATCAGAATAATCATATGAACATATCAAACTTTTCACCGATTAGTTCATAAACTTTGTTTGCACTGTTTTACAAAATATTGCATATCTCACAGTTCCTGAGAACCTTTGAAGATCAGATAATATTAATCAAGACATAAAGGTTAACAATTCAAAATATATAAACACGTTGCCATCATCGCATATATTATATCGACTCTGACATACGAATTGGATGTAAATATTTTAAAAATTTGCATTCTTGTTTGTAAGTATTTTTCATAAGCGCCTGTATATTTTGCCTTCTAACTTGTTTTGATCATTCTATGATGTTACATATTTCTTCCAAACACAGGTTCATTGTGTAAAAACACTGCCAAGTATAAAAGTTGTCACTATGGAGTGACGAAAAAATCTCAAATGTATTACCGACACGAATCGAGAAAAGACTGGGGAAAAAATCGTCCCAATATCACCCGCCTAAAATTTTACCAAAAAAAAAAATAATACTTTTAACGAGTATTAAAAGACATAAGATTTCGACGTCCAGATAAATCAAATACTGGTAGTTGTCACAGTAAGAAAAAAATAGAAAATCCTAAAATACTTATATACATAATGAATGGTAATAATTTTGACTAGTCAAGATAATAAACTATATTGTTATTGATATTAGAGCACAATCGACAATGTTTAACAATATCAGCTCAAAAGCCGCTTTTATGTAAAATATCAGAAAACTTACCGGAACTTTCATCACGAACGTCACTTTGAAGGTGAGGCTAAACATAAAACAAAACCATCTTGTTTTAATTGTTTATTAAAATCATAGTTATACAATAATAACGACAAGACACATGGTAGTTATATAGTCTGTATTAAAATTAATGGCGTTACAGGTTCATGTTCAGCCTAATTTTCAGCTCGTTTGGTTGAGTTCGGCTTCGTGTTGTTTATATTTTCAACTAAATTTGGCTGGTTTCTACTCCTCCTTCTTGAAATAATAAACTTTATTTCTTTGTGAGCTCTGAAAAATATCAATGAAACACCGATACAGAAAGCAAGACAAATAATACATCAAATTAGAGTAAAACAAACAGAACAGCATTTTGTAATACAAATATTGTGTTTTCTTCTTATTTCAGAACGGAAAGGAATGGAATGATAACTAGTTTTTCTGAAACTCATTCTAAAAATGATTGATGGGTGTTATTCATAACTTGAAGTAAAGTAGTAAACCGGTAACGTAAAACTTTCTTAATCTTAGATACTTTACTATAAACATTAATTGTTCAGACAAGTTGAACGTCAAGATCCTAAAGTGCTCTTGAAAAATAATTTTTATTATAATTAAGTAGAGTAACATCTTCCCATTGATGAAATCATCAAGTAAATATAGAACGTAAACGCAAATTTGTTACTTTTATCTCCGCCAATAATTAATAAAACTGACTCTCCGTTAAACCAAATGGCTTCCTTTAATAAATATTAATGACATTATATCATACTTCAACAAATGCTCAAGCATATCGACAATATTAATAATGATCTGACAATGTTTCATTTACGTTAACGTTCAATGAAATTTAGCATTACTTGCTATGCTGTTAACAAGTAAACTTTAGGTTTTTAAATTATTCGCTAATTTCAATGATTCTTTTGCTAACTGTTATTTACTATGCGAATTACAGCAGTCTATACGAGTGATTGAATTACCTATAATTATATTATCATAAAGAAATATAAGAAATCAAGTTTTCTTACAAAAGTCATTTCTAACCTTCGTAGTCTTCCAAACCGTAGAAATAATATGCGGTGAAACTCAAACGATTTGGAATCACCGTTAGATTTATCGTGGAACAAACGTAACCGTCACAATTCATGAATTCAAATTTAGGTAACTTGTTAATATCTATTTGTCAAGCTGTGGTTACTTTTCCTATACCGTTAGCAGAAATGTGACATATAATTGCTGTTTGTGCTACATTTGGTGACTTCAAATAAAAACAAAAACAGTACGATAACAGTAAGGAATTGAATTTGTATAGTAGTTTTAAGGTTAGAATAATTGTAAAAGAAATAGGAATAGAGACATTTTTTTTTCATATTAAAGAAGTTATTAATAATGAATACTAAAAACCAAAGTTGAAAAGTAGAAAAGCAGAAATTCAACACCCACTGAACAATTGCGAATATGTTTGATCAAAACTGTACCATTTTGTAAATATTATAGGCATGATAACGATACTTTGCTATATGTCTTTACACTTTATTCTGATAATTTAAAGTAATTGTAAAATTTAACGACTAAATGTGCTATACATATATAATGATTTTAAAGTTCTAATACTGTTTTTACGTGTATGGAAAAGCTGTATCACGTTTTGTTTAATCTGTATCTATAAGAAATTTCATTTCAAATAGTGAGATTCAAATGCAGTTGATGATTTTATAATTTACGAATTTGATTTCAAATGCATTTACTATCAAAATTATATCGAAAACATTGAAACATTGAGGATTTTATTTAGATGATTAATAAGTCTCATCGGTTTCTTCATTTGGTAAAAGAGAAAGAAAGTGTCTACTCGTGATCAAGAGTAATTTAATTTGAGTAATACCAGCGAGGTTTGGACAAATTTACTACCAATCTTCGAATAATTGCTTAAAATAGATTCGATAATGGTTTGGAAACTTACATTTTTTGGGGCATTTAAATACCACAAAATTGTTATAGAAGGCTATTTAAGCATTTTGAATAAGATTGCATGATAACATGGAAATCTGAGGAATATCTTTAAGTGGTTTAACGTATTTCTTTTAACGGTTTAGAACCTTACGATATCCTATACATTGAAAATGTTAAAGCAGCGAGTTTAAATATGTAAACTACTAGAAATTTTGACGGAGGGAGAGGAAAAAATATTTCCTAGTAAAATTTTATTACGATAAGTCTTTACCATATACCTTGTAATTTCAAAGCAACAAAAAAATAACTGTTATAAACAAAAACTTAACGTTGACAATCAGTTGAAATATTGAAGATGTATTGTTTATTAGTAAACGAGTGGCTCTGGATATCTCATTTTATAGACCAAGTAAATCAATTTTGTATTTAATATTTCAAGAGAGAAATGGATTAACTGAAATACATTGGCGTTATTTTAAGACGAATTTCGCAATCTGCTTATATTATCCATAAACTGAACTTACAAAATATATTTTACATATATTTTTAATCAAAGAACTGGCAGAGAGCATGAACGCTGTTTAATCGGTGATTTCTATTTACAAGGATTTAAACAATGTATATATGTTACAAACAGCTCTTGTAGTTGACTCTTTTCACTAAGGTATGATGGTACTGGGACAAGAAAAAACTAAAACAAAAATAACAACACTTCTGTTAGCTTTGTCTTCAAGTGCCACATAAGGCAATTAAAAACTAGTTTTTTGAGTGGTCTACTAATTATCGTGCGCTGACTACTAAAGGTTTGATTAAAGATTAAAGAAGAAAATCCGAGTAGAAGTAATTATTTGCGGTAGATTAAATTTCAGTTTTCACAAGACGTATACATCAGCTTGGCAAATAAGTGACACCCGTTCACCTTTTTTGAACGTTTTGCATATGTTTTGATATAAATTTAAACAAAGTTACACTTCTTCTCTGTTTTTCGTCTTTTGGCAATTATGTTCTTCTCTTCAATGGATTTCATTCAACGTACTTGTCTTTGTAGATTCGTTCCAATCAGTTTCATTGTACAAAGAACGACAAAGAAACTTGAAAATTTACAATAAGAAATTAATTTGTAATCATTGTTTTCACCATTAATAAAGTAAAATTAAGTTGCAAACTTTATGGAAATGATGAAAGCTACCTGAGAGTGACAAAGAAACTTGTAATTGACGATATATTTTTGAACTTTTTTTTGCAAAGTTAATAAATTAGAATGATTTTTTATCTATCTAGAGATTGATCTACGAGCTTCAATTGTAAATAGGTTACATCTAGTTAATCTATAAAAGCGAGTGGATTGGAATCAATAATGAACATAAATATTTCGCAAATGTACTTGTGACGAAGTATGAAGTATATAAATGCATATACAAATTATAGGTACAGGACGTTTCACGATGTAAGTTTATATAAATATCGATTGAACCTATAGAAGATAAGAAGAAGAAAAGAAATTTTCACTTACCCCTCCTTGCGAAGAGACACAGCTGGAAATAGAAATTATTAAAAACAGAGAGGTTAAACCTCCACGATGTTGTCCAAACATGTTCATCATTGTCAAAGCTAGTTACTTCTTAAAGGCTGGAGTTGAAATGCAGTCTGAGAGCATTTGACGCCATCTGAGCCATACGAGAACTGACCAAAGGTTAGTACAGTGGTGGTGAGAAACCTTTGACGTATTATACCGTCAAAAAATAGTTCTGTCGACATCCACATGGCACCATAACACCACGATACGTTTTATGCCTTAAAAGGAGTGCGTGTTATTATTTTAACCTCTGAGCATGGTATCATTGACTTTAAACTACGTTTTCCGATACATCCGGGACAGTGTTATAAACAATTAACCTAACTGCTTTAGTCTATCAAGTCAAAAGAAAAAGGTTAAATATTTAAAA
Organism: Apostichopus californicus; assembly: GCA_020650975.1. Lineage (NCBI taxonomy): Eukaryota > Metazoa > Echinodermata > Holothuroidea > Aspidochirotida > Stichopodidae > Apostichopus > Apostichopus californicus. Next base: position 7,388 of record JAIPMN010086686.1, on the reverse strand, counting down.
GGTCTTTGTTTTAAGAAACTAGATGGAAAATTTATAAGACACTCATTTGATGCAGTCAAGCTCTCGTAACAACATCTGCCATACCTTTATTAAGGCACAGGCTACCTGCAATTATGTGATCACATAGGGTAGCAATTTATCCCCCGCCCCCGTCACCCCCAAAGAAAAAAAGTTAAAAATAACCACAGACAAATATAACACTGCTTTAGACCTTAGAATAAATTAATCAACAGTCGGTGCATAAGATATAATGAAAGTGTAATACAAATAGTAACTCAATTCCTTGTGCATTCGAAATTCATTACCGTTTCACTGAACAAATTATCCAACAGAACCATATGTAGAGGAAGGACGCCATTTTCGGCCACCCTGGTTATGCCTGGTGCCTTTCTCAAGGTGCCAAGAATACAAGGAAGTTAAATCCGTGGCGATTAACGTAGAAGTCACGTCGATCGCTAGTGTAATATATAAAGATTATGAAATTACCTGAATATGCAAGTTATATATCAGTTAAAGGCTACATTTATTAACATAATATATGAGATGAATACCCTATACAGGCCTCGTAAGTACAAATTTGTTGATCATAGGCCATAAAATACAAATTTATGATACCATTAAATTAAGACCTAATGTAGGATCTGATTTCGTATTGTATAACATCTTTCGTATTCACTGTTTACATGCATACTGTAAACTCATATGCACGTACTGTGAAACATCTAGGACACTGTGGACTTAATGCATTTCTTCTAAACCTATGGATGCTCATAACAACCTTCAAACGGTCGTGATAAAAGCTATTGATCATTCCTACGGCTACAGTCTGGTTCAAATAGTCTGGTCCAAATTGAGTTGTTGACGATTGACAATTCATAATCATGGACGTTTGATATGAATGTAAGAGACTGACTTCAGTCAGCTTGCGGCTTTGATAAGCCAATGAGGCTTCTTCGCGATTTCCTGCTGGCAGGAGGAGCTAAAATACAATTACATATTGCAACATACATAATGCTTAATCCAAATCGATATATTCTGCATATAAGTTACTTGCAGTAAGTCGAGTCTCTAACCCTTGTTGTTTTGTTCATATTATTTGTTCATGTCATTTTTCCATACAGTTGATAACTACTCTCTAGTAAAGATTACTTTCGTTATTTTTTATTTATGTTATTCGGGTCTTCAATGATCTGTATCACTCTTTATGTACTATTCATTTATAAATTTAAAGTATATTTACTGGATAAATTGATATTGTATAGTTCACCAGTAAAATAGGTTAACTGGGATATATTGAAATTTATCTTGAAAGGAATTTGGCAAGTTCACAAAGTCTGGATGAACCGTGAGCAGTACGACGATGATGATAAATTCCATAAATTATATCCAGCTGAATAGACGTTCTGTACACTTTACTTTAGGAAACATGTTTAGTTTGACACTAATATTGCTAACAAGGACATACAGTATTGCGTTTAAATGGAGGAATTATATTTTTCATTTCAAAAGAGTCATCGATAGGATGCTCTCATCGTGTAGAAGTGTTTACCATTTATTCTTGAATTACTTGATGGAGCTAGAAGGGATGTAAGAGATCGTTCATCGATAATTCATATTTCCCCGATGACTAAACAGGTATATTTATCTGTACATTGCATACCGGCCAGGCAGTGGACGATACTCCCAGTGTAAATCAGTGATGCCCTCATAAAGAAAGGCTCATTTCTGTTTCATTTTTATTTATATGACTGAGGAGTTGATGCATATGAGATTAGCACCGTCTGTGCTCTTGTTTTGTTGATAAATCCAATTAGCAGTTACTGGTGGATCAAAATCGGAAGTTTACTTCTTCCCCAGATTTCAGCGTTGGTAGGGGAGGCGAAGGGAAAGGAAGGAGATATTCATAATTCTATGATTGATCCCAGAACAAAAAGAACACATTTGTTCCTATCTTTGAGATTTTGATTTATTGTGACTTCTTTTTACACCCCTTAATGTACCTCGCGTTGGCACTAACTTACTGACCCATATAACACGTCAAAATAATGTTCCTAACTGAAATATACCTACTATAGCCTATCCTTAATTTCTCTCCATAAATAACACTCACACACGTTCTATAACAATGTCTTTGTTCAACACAGTCCGGAGACCTTGCTATTGTTGAAGCTAAACATAACTAGATTAAAAAGCAACATATTCTCCTTCGTTAACAACATTTTCCTGATGTGGTTAACCAGCTTGACGGAAGGGAGCTTTGCCTCTGAGAATTTACCAAAGCTTCTTTTACATATTTCGTTCAAACTGTTGCTGAGTTTGTGGACAGTATTTGAAAGATTCTGATGTTAACCGTACAACAGTACTTCAGTAAACCTTTCTCGTATTTCTGGAATGCACATTTCCACCGCCATCGTTAGGAAATGCTTATTGCACATACCTATACGACTAACATGTAAACGTCAAAACTTGGCTGCAAACGACATTCTGTTAATTAGTAGACCATCAATTTTCGTTTATTTTCTGTAAATATTAAATTGAGTGCAGTTACATGCATATGTTTTCAAAAGTATGTGTATGTAAGTGTGTGTGTGTGTGTTGGGGAGGGGGGGGGGGACTTCAAATGTCCCCGACTGAGTAGGTAGAGGCACCAACCTTTATGGACTTTATGAATGAGGGTGTGAAAGTATAGGGTCCTTGAATGCGAATCCTCATACAAATTGTGGATTTATACAAGGATCAGTTGATGGGCAACAAAGGTGTGCGGCGAGGATTTCTATAGTCCAGGGCCTGGCTTAAACGAGGGACCCGGGGAAATATCAGATAAAGAAGAACATATTCTCATTTTCATGATGTATTTAAGGAAAATGAAGAATTCGATAAATGATCGAGAGCTCCAGACTACCTTGTTGATTGTGGTTGCCAAATTGTAGAAACACTGCTATCCTTCCTCCCGACATCATAGAATCTACATAAACATGTTACATTTGTACCTTTTCCCTAAATAGTCTTAAACGGTTAAACAAGATCAAATGTTCAAACACAATACGGCTGACATCATCTTATACACGTATGATCACAAACGTGACGTAATGAGTCCACTAGGTTTGACAGTGAAGAGCGTTTGCAAATCACTTTTGTGATAAAGTTATGGACACGGAAGGACTTAACGATGAATAATGAAAAGAGGGCGTTGTTCAGTAAAACACATATTACGCAAAAGAACAAGATCAAGGAAACTTTCTATCAGCTATCTGAACCCTTACTATTTAGTTCATGTATGAATTAAATTCTAAGAAATGATAACTAGTTTAAATGTTTCTTGATGTGTAAAAGTAAGTTGGCCTGACGTTTCGATCCTAGCAGGATCTTCTTCAAAGGCTAAATGACAAGTAACAGTAACAGAAGGGACAAAAGCACGCACATAATACAGACAGGTTAGTGGGCATGGTGAACACAAAGAGATAGATGTTAAGGGGATTAGTAGACAAGGGATGGAGAGAAGAAAGAAACAAACAGGGGAAGAGGAGAGGTAGGAGATAAACAGTGGAGGGACAAAGGGAGGATTATAGGAAGAGGTTGGGAATGAACTGGAGAAGGACAAAGAAAGGTGTGGGGGAAAAGGGTGGAAGAGAGCTATGAGAAGAGGAGTGATGGGGGGGGGGGGATAAGGGGAGAGGGAGGGGGAACAGAGGAAAGGTTTCTTGATTGTTAGACTTTGTTTAAAAAAAGTTTGATTTAATGTTATATTCTGAATAATTTGGAGTGAGCAAATAATTCATATGCAATCCATAATTACACGGTATGCAATCCAGTTTAGTCTCTAAATTGCGCTTTCTCTATCCCTGCTTGGACAAGAATAGTTATGTAGGTATCGTCACTTATTACGGCTTAAATATTTTAGTTGGAATAGGTCAGGGTTTGTAATCCTAAGGTCACTGGTTCGAAACCCGTTCTATAAAGAAAGATAAAATCAAGGTACTCATTTCCATTTTTGTTTTTATAATTCCCATTTCACTTTCCTTTTCTGTAACGTAAAATAATATGATACTGAAGTTGTGCAAAACCTTTAATATAGTGATTTACATCTACAATTCAATGGTCTGCTTATGCATTACAAACACGCTGAGCACGATACGTGACACAAGTATTCATAAATCAACATTTTCTTTTCCCCTGTCTTTTGTTTGTTTCAGGTACGTACTTTGTTCAGGTGCCAACAATTGAAAATAGGGAAGTTAAAATACGTTAAGACGTAGAAAGCCATTATATAACTGAAAACCGTGATGGAAGCATTTGAAACTATAAGTATTGTATTCAAAAGCAAATTTTAAGTCAAGGTTCGAGAGAAAAACAAACTGTTAGCAAATTGCTTATCTCATGCTAATTCAAACTAATTCAAACTAATTCAAGCTAATTCAAAGTGCTAAGAAAGTTTTTTTTTAAACATAATCTTGAAACTTTACTTTTCAAGAATTTCTTGTTTTAAAATTAACTAAACTAAAAGAGTGATGAACTTCAGATTAACATCTTTGTGACGTTACGTTGTTTTGAAGAAATCTGGACTTTATACTTCAGCCGCTACACGTATCAAACGTCGTGCACAAAATCAGATACAACAGAGTAATTGTTTCAACTCATTATTTTGTCACATTTATTCATATAATACATATCAATGTTTAACCATTAAGGTCATTTTCTAATATTCGGCAAATACTACCGATGCCAGACACGTTTACCTCTATGCCAAACATGTGTTATTACTAGTAGTATTATATATTATTATTACTATGGACCTCAATGAAGCTTTCCCAGTCAATGATAGGTACACATTTTTTCACTTGGTCTCAAATTATCTTGAGACAAGCAACCAAACCTAACAATGTTGCTGATGTGTGAGTTACTGGTATAAGTTGCCTCAATAATATGTTACAACTTATTGAGACCGTTTCTCAGTAGCGTGAAATAGCTATGCGAGTCCGTATGCTTATCTTAACAACATCAGGAGCGAGGCCGTATTTTCATTTCCGTGGATTGAATGTTATATTCACCGCCAGGTAAATTATACCAATAAAGGGTAACAGTGACGCCACTGTATGGCGCGTTGAGATCACAATGTTCACAAGCGCCGAACCACCATGCGCTCTGATAATCATAGCTCGCACAGTTGTAACTATGAGCATCGTTGTCAACGTCACGTGTAGTGAACTCACGATCGTTGTGATAGTTCATTGCATCGTATCCTAGGGAAGGAAGAAAAAGATAGTTGAGATTACTTACTTTACTTTACTGTACGTTGTTGACTGCCTTTTAAAAAATATTGATGAGTGGATCGGACTAGCCGTGAAACCACGTGATATTATTATGATATATTAATATACATTTTCATAACTTAATCATACTTATCATCACACGATGGTAGAAAATAAATTGTTGTCTATTAAATGTCAGCGATTTGTGTGTATTTCTTGTTTAATTTACATTCTATCATTGGGAATAGGAGGAAAGTTGCATTTAAAAGTCCCCAGTGCGTTTATACACATAAACCCTACCTACCATATGAACGTAAACCTACCCTTTACGCTACCATACTCTAACCTATATTATTCTTTCCCGTTCTATCAACATTTTACTTTTTACCAAGCTTTTGGCTACGAAAACCTTACGATATTTTGCTAAAAGTATAGCGACAATACTGTTAGGTACTAATAGGAATTCTGTAATTTGTAAATTAGTTGTGTATACTTCGATATTGATGTCCTTTGCTCCATTGAAGTAAAAACCCTACGAAGCCGGTAGAATTTGGCAATCATAAAAAGTGTAATTATGTTTCATTTCCTGTTTTATTTTGTCTTCTAAAACTCAATTTCGTTATCAGCAATGTTAATGCGACTTTTATCATAAACTGATAACCTCTCACGACCCCTTCCATCCATAAAACCCATGTCTACAGTTTATTTGCTTATATACGATGTGTATCAGGCAGACATTGCTTTGTTACCTCTGTTCATAGTCTGGGGATGTACCCTGTAATATTTGAAGTTATATTACCTTCTATTTGTCAGTAGAAATCATATTATTTATCACTGTATTCGTAAAGCAATTATAGTTCATCTCGCATGTGGAGTTGAACATAATAAGGATTGTCTCTACAACTTAGAGAAAACATTTTTATGCCATATTTACTTCGCAGTAGCACGCAATACCACCTGATTATTGAAGAATGACATATAATATTGATTTTGAAGCAAGAGAGAAATTCTATGATTTATCACGAATACAATGCACTCTAGTAGTGGATTGTAGGCTGTTGTGACCGACACACCTACGATGACAAACAGGCTCCGAGAGTCGTATCTCTTCAATTTGTATTGGTGTATTGGAAAACAAAACTTACTGGGTTCATCTTTCTCAGAAAGCTTGAACGTGTTACATTTCATAAAGAACTATTTCGATTATAAAAATCACCCATTGTCAAGTATGTGTCACTAAAAAGGGTCCTTTTGTTATTTAACAAGTACCCTTTGCTGCAAAGATCAGAAAGTAAAATATGCCCTTGTCGACAACAATTTTGAAAAGACTGTATCTGGTGGTACATAATGCATAGATCATCCATGGGAATATTTTGAGGTAATGTTGTGGTCTGACACTCAAACCAAGTGACATGTCCAACGCTCTCTATTGGGCTTGTTCGCACAGTAAACAATAATTAGAATTGTACAGGATATTGTTGCACATTTAACCATAACTTCCCTTTGGCGGATTGTTTGTTATGTCGTAAATTGGTATCAGACCGGCTTCGAGTAGACACATATTGCGTGTCTTAGGATCTGGTTTGGAAACAGGAGAAGTAAAAGAATCACTCACCTACTGTACTTGAAGAATCGTAACCACTGACACTGAGTCTGAAATTAGTATCCACATCGCCCACGCTGAAGGAGCTATACTTAGCATAGTAATGTTGCCCAGATTTTGATTCGAGTTCAATCCTTAGCTCATATTCGCCTTGGCTCGTCAATGCTGCAAGTTTATCGTTGCCAAGCCAGAAATTGCCGTCGACAGTTCCGAAACCCTCTCTGTATTCATCCCAAACTCTGAAAAAACTCAAACTACTGTCAACACGTCGCTGGAAAACCTGTAATTATAGGAATATAAACAAGAAAGGAGACTCAGTAATTAGACTACATTTCAGTAATTAGACTACATTTCAAGATGCTTGTTTTTGTCCAGGTTGTGATACCCTCGTTCAGTTTACATAATTTGGCGTTTACATAATTTGGCGTCAAACTACTGTCAACACGTCGCTGGAAAACCTGTAATTATAGGAATATAAACAAGAAAGGAGACTCAGTAATTAGACTACATTTCAGTAATTAGACTACATTTCAAGA
>JAIPMN010086684.1:0-23294 GCA_020650975.1 Apostichopus californicus | reverse complement strand
ACGTGTTTGGTTTTAATTTTGATTTGGTTTGATTTTTTAGGGGGGACGTCCCCCCCACTCAAAAATTAGGGGGGACGTGTCCCCCCCGACCCCCCCGCTTCCGCCGCCTGTGCCCCCACCCCTACAATGTGAAGCGACTTCAACAACCCCACGATCACATCTCCTCCTTTTAAAATCCTGGATTGAAAAAAATAATTATATTTGTGATTTCGTTAAATATCATTACCGCGTGTACAAACTATAGTTTCAACTCAGTCACTGATGAAATGTTTGAAATTAATTATCTTTAAATGTAGACATGTGTCGCACTACATAACTATTTCTATAACTAAAGATATTTAATAGTAAACATTTCATTCGGGATTGAGTTGTTAAGGTTGTCTGTTTACGCTGTAGCCGAATTCAACGCAATCATAAATATAATTAAATTTTTTCAATCGAAATTTAGGCGAAGATAGAAATTATGTCACCGATATCAAACATTATAGAGTGATGGTGGAAACGTTGCTCTCTTTCGTGATGTGTATCGCATTCCCTAAATATTTCTATTAGTAAAGATATTAATTGAAAGCAATTCATTAGTGAGATGAATTGTATTTTAAATTTGATATACAAATAACTTTTGAAAACTACTGCACTTCACCATGGCTTATTTTCCGCTACAAAACAGATAGCGCTCTTTGCTTTTCTCGTTATTGTCTGCCCATATTGCCCGCTCTTATTGTACTCTCTTAATGTCCGCTACCTTCAAACAGGTCAGTAATTAAGCTGCGTGTTTACTCATATGTGATGTAAACGTACAGAGCTAGTATAGCTAGCTTCAAACCTGAAAAGATGGCGCTCACCGTGACAAAAAAAGCATTCTGTAAATGCCTCCTTCATGTTTCGAAATACCCGTATAGTGCGGTAAATGGGGTGTTCCTGGCTGATCAAAAGAAATTCAAAGACTCGAAAGAGTTAACCATAGTGGACGCCGTTCCGTTATTCCATCAATGTGTTGGATTGGCAGCTATGCTTGAAATTGCTCTTATGCAGGTAGGCCTAACTTAGGCTATTGTACGACTAGCCTAGGCCTAGGTCTGTTGAAGTTGTCATAATGATACTAGGCCTAGGCTAACTTTTTAAGCATACGGTCCAAACAATACTGCAGTAACCTACTGTAGCGTATGTCAAACAAAGCATTTGGAAGCATAAATGGATTACACAAAGAATTTCAACCGGAGCGTTAACTCCTTATCTTTCGAATTTCATAATTTCTTTCATAGGCAAATGCCTATCTTGCGTTTACAATGTGTTATTGTTAACAACCTGCACAATGGTATCCTACAGTACATAGGCCAAACGTAAACTGTCATAAATGCGCCACTTCAACATGTTAATATCCTAATGAAATACAGATTCTTTGTTTCTTTGTTAACATTGGCACAGAATACATTAATATATCCTTTTAATAGGGAAAAATCGAGCCAAAAGTTCTTTAAACTTTAAAGAACATATAATTAGAATTAAAGGTGGTTAAGGATTGCCCTGTCTTCTTTTTCTTTATTTTTATATTCTTTGCCTCTTGCTCCTTTTCCTGCTTCTCTCCACTTTCGCTCTCTTTTTAACATTTGGACTCTTGTCCGATAATTTGTTTCACTTACCCTTTCAATGATCTTATAGATTAGAGACTTAATAATCTTTTCAACGGTGATTGTGATGATTTTAAGATTTAGAGAATACCTTGATAAAGTTGAAAATGAAAATTATGTATCCAGCAATGTTTCAAGCAAATATTACATTGAGACTGAATTTAATGATGCAGTTAGAGGCAAAAATTCTCATATTTCTATCTTTCACCTTAATAAAAGTTCGCCTTTGAACATAGGAATTACCCAAATCTTGTTGCTCACCTTGATTCTTTTGTAAACACTTACTGTAGGTGTGACGTAATACTGTTATCTGAAATAGGACAAAATGACATACAGTAAGCTATTTGAGTAATATACTGAGAGGTTATGACCTTGAATTTGTACCATCATCTTTAAGATGTGGTTGGGTTGGTATCTTCTACAAAACCATTTTCAATACTAAAGCAATATGTTAAAAAACAGTCTTAGAACATGAATTGCTCTTGCACTGTACACAATGCCACTGTACACAATGCCATGTTGAAGATATATGGATAGGTCTTAGCATTGGTAACTTCTGTGTTGTGTCTCTGCATGTTATCATCACCCACGGGTAACATAAAGCATTTTTTGGAATCACTCAAAGATTTTTTGAACTCCTCTTTTATCCCAAACATGTGTATTATTGGAGGCGATTTCAATATCAATTTACTGTAATTAATTGTAGAAACCAACGCAATTTGTGAGGATTATACAAAATTAATGTTGTGAAAAATTTCATACCTGCAATTACTTTACCAATAAGAATCACCCCCTCTAGCGCAACACTTATTGACAATATATTTTTCAGACTCCCAAATAAGCTGCTATCATATGACTGACCTCAAAATGAATTGCAAACACTGTCCTTATGAAACAAGTAGGCCTGTACTGTAGGGTATATGGATGTGAATCTTATAAATGTTACCTACTGTACTGTATGCATTCTTGGTAGACGCCAAGGCCTTATCCAGGTTAGCCTAAATTGTTAATAGTTAATATACGTATGATACTGGGTAGATAGAAAGTCACTATGTAAGTAATCCTAAGAAAAGCTAAGCCTATATAATCCTACAGTAAGTAATACTAAGTAAATATTGTATTCTATATATGTAATCTGTTCACTAAGGAATGTCATCTGTCTCTGTGACAGATGAGAAGACTAGAGTATTAGATTAGTAGAGAATGCACTACCACGATGTGCAGTTGTGTATTCCCTGAGTTGTCTCTACATTAATGTACAGGCCTAGCTTCACAAATTGAAATCATTGTTTGACATTCCTGTATTGTGAAAGTCTCATTCATTGGCTTACTAGCATAAATGTCAAGTTGAGCTTGCTTTATGGTAGAATTATGAAGTTCCAAAACATGATTCATAATTGGTTCTGCGCCTTAATAGGTTACTGTACCTAGACTATGAACCTACAAAAAGTTAATAGTAGTGCTTCTAATCTAAGACTAAAAGAAACAAATATTATTTCAATATAATTGTAATTGGTATATACTGTATGTTTATAATCTCATTTTCATCTGATTAGTGATGGCCCATTATTTTTGTCTTCCATTCATTAGATTGACTCTTACTGTGAAGCCAATGGTTTAATACTTGCTGGATACTACCATGCAAATGAACACCTAGAAGATAATGTGTAAGTTTTCCTTGTATTTATGGGCAGTGGAGAACTATGTAATAATTACAGGCATTGCCAATGGTTTATGTTTAGCCTTTCAAATTGCCCTTTCAATTAGTTCATTTCAATGAAAGATTGTAATTGTTGATCTGTTATGAGGAAGTTAATCATTACAAGAATTCAGTGTTAGAGGGTTTTGTCATGTTGGAAACACAGAACATGTTGATGCTGCTCAATTGGTAGGATGTTTTAAATAATTACACTATTTCTATTTGATCCAGTGTTTGAAATTACAACTTGGATAAAAAGTGACATAACTTTCTACTCTCCACAGTAGTAGTTTTACTACCAGCATGCCAACTAACATCGGTTTTGTTTTCTCCTTTTTAGTCCTTCACTTATTGCTACAAAAATAGCCGACAAACTTCATGACAACTTCAGTGACTCTTGCCTATTCGTGGTGAGTTGAATTAACCAATTCATATTTAACTTTCATTTAATGTGCTGTAGCTCTTAGGGTTAGTCTCATTAAACCCTACAGGTTCAACAGGCTCATCGTATTTCCACATTCTGTATCATGAACTACAGGTGACCACCCACAGTGTAGAGCTTACTGTACAGTTCATCAACTTAATGTACACTAGTATAGTCTTAAGATGTATCAGATGATTGTATTATCTCTTTCATCTTTGCTGAAGTTCTCTCAAGTTAACTTTCATACTGATGCTTGTTCTAAACACAAATATAACCATTATTTAAGGTACAGTATACTGTAAGCACATGTGAAGTCACATACTGTACATTACTCGCTTTTGTGACCTTTGTTTTGCTTCTCAGATAAACAATGAAGCAATTGATGGCAAGTGTGGGAAAGATGCCCTTGGGCTGTATCAAAGCACTGATGGAAAATGGAAACCAAGCAGCACAGGGTAATATAATAAGTTGTGATATCCTCATTTATCATTAACAAAATGACTTAATGTTACAAAACCTCATTCCACTACTGACCAGGTTCTCACCAAAACACTTAAAAAGAGAAATATTAGGGTTACATGCTCCTGCATTTTAGTTAGTGATATTAAAATAAAATGAGAGAGAACTGCTATAGACTTATAGACATAAAATACTGGATACTGAAATGAAGGCTTTGTATTCTTAAAAAAAAAAAAAAAAAAAAAAACATGCTCAAAGTTGCCTACAGGCACCCAAGACGAAGAAGAAGGAAAAAAATCCCTGCCAAAATGGAATAAAACTCTATCTTTATTGACCCCACATTTGTGCTGCAACTCAAGTTCTAATAATTTGGTTAAAGCCCTGGTTCTCTCATGTCAAACCTATGTAGCTTTGTAGGGTATAAGTATTTCTTATTCCCCTCCCTCCCACCCACCATTATAAGTAAGTGAAAGCAATATCTTTTCAGATTTTTTGTATGTGACAGTAGTATTGGACAGGTCTCTTTGTACAATAACAAAGGCTTTTTTATTGCATCTAGTCTTCTGTTGTGACCAAAAAACAAAACAACAACAAAATGACAACAACAATGTAATTTTGGGCTTATGTATTTAAACATGAAGCTGTCATCTTCATATATAATTAAGTTCTTATATTTGGAGCATTACCAGCTACTTTAACTTGCAACAAATTAATTTATATCTGTAAAATAAATAATTAATGCAATTTAGTTGTGGAAAGGTATTAACTGCACTGCACAGCCTGTAACGATGTTGACACAACTTGTTTTTCTTTTTCAGGTTCAAGCTGGATGTCGGCACAAGTGAAGCATGTGCAGAGCTCCTTGAATCAAGAGCTGAAGCAGATCTGATTGATTTTGATAGCCATTTAGATGACATCACAAAGGAATGGCAAAATAGAACTCTAAGCGAACTGATAGATTCTCGTTCTTAGTAACTCATTTGCATCGGAGACCAATTCTATGGAGATAAAGATCTCATGGGAGACACACCTTGGATAATTTCCACTGACACACATTCTATTGTGTGAAAGTCAATTCGGTGCTGTAACTGCACAATATATTGTATTTCTACACTAGTCAAATGTGTGCTGTGGTACAGTGGCGACCGCATGCAAATGGATGGTGATTGTTAGTACTGCACGTTCAGGTTCTACTGCCTGTAAGTCAATGGGCGTACCATCTCTACCAGGTCGGAGACTATATGTAACTCATTGTCCATCTTCAATGCAGATTTCAGGTCAGAAGCAACTAATCTGTGTATTTGTGACCTGAAGGGAACTTAAATTAAAATGATAACTATCTTTGTGTTGATTGGGTAGAGGTACTGATTCATGAGTTTTGGTTATACTCAAGCATGATAAACCAGTGATTAGTTCCTGTTATAGCTACTGTTATAGCCGTTATATAGCTGTTATAGCTACAGTACTCATAGCTACTGTGCAGATGGTATTAACAGGTTTGGAGTCAGTTCTTTAGTGAATACAATGGGAACTTGGAGACTTATTCCTGATGCTATGTACAATGAAGTGAGCAATTTGAAAATTAAACATTCATCAGTTAAATGATGCTTTCATAGGATGTTTTCATGCAAGGATTTCTTGTAGGATGAGGTTTAATGGAAATATCATTATTTGGTTTGTGACACATAACAAGTGTTATGGTAGTGGGTGATATTTTTTAAGTTACAGAATCTAAATGGTTGGTTTAAATGTTTATCATGTATGGCTTTGCTATTTTTTTCTCTGGCAACTATTGGTAACACTGTTTTGTGGGGGAGGGCTGCATCATGAGGGAAGGTGTGTGAAGAATATTTGGATTTTGTAGTTTGACATACTGTATTTGACCAGCTCCTTGATATAATGGTTCAGAATTCCTATAATACTGGCTAAAATGTTGTGATGTAGTTACAGCAAAGAGTGCTCACATAATTTACAATTTATTTCACTGAAGGGTTCAGTTGAAAAATGAGATGTTGAATGCAGTGATGTTAATGATTTATAGAACATCATTTTGGTAATATACTGTAATTAAGATAAACAATCTGTGCAATGTTGTTGGTAGTGAAAACTGCAGGTCATTTAATGTATATTGTGCAAATTGGCAGTTGATAATTAAAACTGCATTTTGTGTTCAATTTTTACAATCTGGTTGTAGCATACTTTAACATTAAGAGAAGGTAAGTCTCCTGGTGAAAGATATTTGGTTACTTAAATATACCAAAACTACAACAGGGAATGATTAAATTCTGTTAACCTGAAATGAGAAAATAATGCATAATTTGAAATTTGTGGGACACAAAATTTCCTACTAAGAGTAGTAAAATGATTGTAACCAGATTGATCTGTTTCACATTGTTGGTTACCTAATTACTGTATGTGTCAACATTACAAGTTGTGGTAACAAATAACACAAAGTAACAACTCAGAGCATCTTGCAGCTTTAATTTACATCTTTGTACACCTTTGGAGAGTTTTTTTTTTAAATTAGTCAAATTTCTGTAAAATATAATAGATATTTGCATGCAAGGAGATTTTCTTTTCTACTGCATTGTTAGGTTCTAAGGTTTGACAAATATGTGAGTTATGTATAACTTGTTTTATCGCTCGTGGACTCGTAAGCCTGAAAATCAAGGTTCATCATGATTCTTCGATAACATTACTATACATGAAATGGTAATCCAGTCAAAAATGTGTTATTCTTAACATATTACTGCAACTTCAGAGTTGAACTGTGTTGCTGGGTGGAACTGTTGTGCATGGATGCAGTCCATGCATCTTACTCCTGGGTGAAGAATTTGTTTTGCATTCAACTTTTGATGATGCCGTTATCTGTGTCCGATGTGTTTATTCATGTTTATGGTAATGATGTATGACTTTCTTGTATTGTTGATATCAATCCAAAGCTTCACCGATATGAAATGTTAATGTTGACCTAAATATTCCCCTGTTTAAGATTGGTAAGTTTGTGATGTAGGTAATTCAGAAATGAAACAGTGAAATAGCTTGCCATATGATAATAAAAAAAATGATATAATATATTACTGCACCTACTGACTTGCAGAATAATTAACCTATCACTCCACCTCATACTTTTCCTGATTTGTAAATGAATGAGAAATTGTTACACAAACACTTTTATTGAAGTTAAGTCCAGATATCTTCATAATCTAGAAAATCATTGATGATGAAGGAAACCAAACATAATTTTTGTGTTCTGTATTATTTATTGTTATTTGTAACCCTCTCCCGTATCTGGGTCTAATTTCAAACCCTTTACCCTTCAGTACTCTTGCCTTCGTTCCTGCGGATGTTCCCAAGAGTAATAAAAGGTCCTGATGATACATGTAGACCTAAATGTAAATTTCAACGTCTTTAAAGTAGATGCTCATTATAGGACAATCTTCAGTTCTATAAGTACAATCAGATTAGCAACATACCAGACATTACTTTTAGTAAATTTTATATGCTGAAATTTTCAGATAAATACCAATAATTTTACGGCTCTGGTGGCTAATTTGCTTCTCAAAGTTGGTAGGGGCAAGGGAGGGGAAATAGTAACTGACATTGAGTCTGGGTATCATTCTTAGGGATTGATCAGGCTAAGCACATGTGGGCAAAAATGTGATACTGTTCATGCTTATTGAAAACAATGTTTAGGCCAATTATTATTAGAGGTGTGTTTTTAGGGTGGGGAGGAGGGAAGGGTACCGTTTTCCATCTGGTCAGATCGAAGAAATCTTGCAATTTTTGAGAAATCGTGACGTTGGAGGAGAATTATTGTCAGGTATATATGTAAACTCTCGTTGGGGCGCTTATACATCTCGCTGTCAGGGTAGACTCGTGCCATCTCCTGCTTTGTCTGCGCAATGGAAAGTAATTTGTATTTTGTCTGTGTACATGTAAAAAATTTAACGATAGTACCAACATTTCGACATTTTTTTGTCTAAAAAATGTCAACGTAGGCGAAATGTTAGCAAATGAGTAGCGCTTCGAGATGGCGTTGTTTGGATATTTGAGATTTTTGGTTGTGACAAATGTAGATTTTCTTGGGCAAGAATGCCAGCAGAAACCAGTCAGTCTTGGTGCCACTGTAAGACCATTGTGTGGACGCTTTGACTTGGTTGTGAAAGGCACAGAGTTAAAACAATTAAGAGATGAAATTAAAGAATCCGGAAACTTTAATATCAAAGCAAAGAGAGTCTGTAAAAGATATGTTGCAATTGCAGTCGTGATCAGTGACCGGATTCACTGACTCTGGCAGAGCAAGTCGCAGTGTTGGTAAAGAGTTTACTCCGTTCCTTACAACCATGACAGATCAATTGCAGGCTGCAGCGCCTGTAAATGTTTCCGAGCGAAAACAACACAAACACAAATTATACGGATATGTGTAACCCTTGCTGCTTCCGATGTTGTTCTGAGTTGCTGCAAAGACCCCTATTCTTGAACCTTTGGTTGCTGAAAATGTTATATTCCACCTCAAATACACGATGGATCAGTTCCAGTGTCCTAAGAGCAAATTAATTGTCGAAAAGTCTTCATTTAACAACAATAAATCAAGACATGATACTTATATCGATGGTCATCCACTTAACCATGCAGTTAGTTACAATGAATGTTTTAGGAAGTCTCGTACCGACATTTTCTATTTTGTTTTATATAGGGTAGGCTAGGCTTAGCTTAATTAACGTTACTTGTCAGTTTTTCTTGCAATGCTATTGCTTATATGTTAAATTATTGTTAATCTGTAGTTTTGGTTATAGTGATAATATTATATCATCTAAGTTAGGGATAGGCTAGTTAACGTTTGTGAGAACATAAATTTCATTGTGCCGAACGCTAACAAGAAACTGGGAAAAGGTAGGTGGTCATTAACCTCGATCAGTGAATGTATTGTTTCTTGCTTACTGTTTTAAGTGTGGGGGCCTAGTTCCGCGATTGTTTTGTTTTTTTTTGCATCGGTAGTGGCTATTGACCCGGCCGCCGGGCCTCTAAGCCCCGATCGCTATTCACCCGGCTGTAGATGGTACCATGGAAGTTGTGTACAGTCCTGGATCTCATATAAATTTACTGTGTAGGCCTACGTACGTACGTCAGGCAGGGCAAGCGCATGTGTTCAGTAGGCCGGGCTATTAAAGTCTGCAATTGCCTGCGCTGCGGATCATCAGCGGCGATCGACCCCCACACAAACAAACGCAATCGCTATTCTCCCGCGCCATTCATTTCGGCAGCCGGGTCGATAAGCCACACTGTTCGCTATTCACCCGGCGGCCGGGCCGATAAGCTCCGCTCTCTATTCACCCGGCGGCCGGGTCAATAGGCCCCACCTTTTGCATCAGGTCCGTAATACCGCACTGTACAGTACATTTACCAGGAGCAGTCACTTTCTAAGTGTGAAAGTACTAACACTAGCCTAAAATCACAAATATCTTTAGGTACTGTAAACCTAGATAGGCCGTCACTGTCACTAGAAAATGGAAAAAGACAGTACCTAGATGAAGGACATGTGTTTATATAGATATCAATTTTTGAGCGGGAGGAGATAGCTCAACCCAATTCAAATTGTTTCTTTATCTGGGCTTTCGAGCCTTTGCACATCCATATGTTTCTTCGATTAAAAGTGCAGGGTGGTGGAGAAAAGAATTTAGTCGGTCTACTAGCCTGTCCCCTCCATCTAATTATGCAAATATTTTATACATGATATACTGCAGGTGTTGGAAAGTATTGTATTGTTGTTATCCTACTCACAGGTATACAGTAACTGGACATTATTATCAACCTGATAGCAATTTTAGTTGAGCAGATACCAAAGTTATTAATTATTATCTTATTTTGCTCATTTTAAAATTAATTTTAGGTGGAGGTAATGTTACCAGGGTGTGCCTCTCTTCCTGATGTGATTGAAGATATCTCACCACAGCTTGACAGTTATTACTTTGTAAAGAGATTACCTGTGGTGGAACTAGTGAAGGAAGAATTTGTCAAAGAGATACTGAGAAAAGGTGAGCAAAAATAACAGTATACTTCTTATAGCTTGAATAGCTCTTTCAAACTTGCATGTAGGCCTACTTTAATCCCGCTGCTCTATACACTCACGGCTGGCTCTATACAATCATGGCTGGCTCTGTACTCTCATTACCCTAATGACTGGCTCTGTACACTCACAGATGGCCCTGTACACTCATTACACTCAGTGTTGGCTCTATACACTCACAGCTGACTCTGTACATTTATGGCTGGCTCTGTATGCTCAGTACCCTAATGGCTGACTCTATACACTCAAGGCTGGCTCTTACACTCATGGCTGGCTCTGTTCACTCACAGCTTGCTCTGTACACTCACGACTGGCTCTGTACACTCACAACTGGCCCGTGCACTCATGGCTGGCTCTGTTCACTCACAGCTGGCTTTGTACACTCACCGATGGCTCTGTACACTCACGACTGGCTCCGTACATAATGGTCAAGCCTGCCTACCGAAAAACAGTCCTAACATTCACTCAATTATTAATAATTGTTACTTGATAGCATAAACTACCCCAAGTTCTGTCATTAGAATTCATCCTTGAGTGCACCTAATTAATTGACCAGTCATCTGTATGATTGTAAACACAAGTGATTCTAATGGCCAACACTATTTTCCTGTGTGTGAAGACAAGTTTGTTTTGACCACTGCAATAGTACACTGTGTGTTTAATAATGAATTTGTGCAGAGGAGCGTTCAGAATGGCTAGCATTACCAACTCGGGTAGATATTCAATCTCACCTGTTTTTGGCCCTGTCTTTGGTGGTATTTGCTATTGGCAGGAAAGATTGTAATGGTACACTCACGGCTGGCTCAGTACACTCACGACTGGCTCCGTACACTCATGGCTGGCTCCCTACACTCATGGCTGGCTCCGTACACTCACGGCTGGCTCCATACACTCAAGGCTGGCTCTGTACACTCATGGTTGGCCAATGGTGATAGCCATGTACAATCTGTACTTGATACTTTGCAGTTTACTTAATTAGGGGTGATACCTGTTTCAATAACTCTTGATCTTGCGTGATGCATTTTACAGTACAGTATGTAAAGTTATGCATGGTTTCAATGCAGCAATTGTAACTAATCTATTAACTCAGCTTATGTTTGCAGTGTTTCTTTAACTAGTGAACTTCTCTTGTTTACTGAGCTTGTGTTGAACAATACTTAACATATTTTTTTTTCCAGAAAAAGTATGCATCATACTCAGTAGGTGAACAGCATAAAGCAAGAAAGAAAAACTAATTATGATATCATCTTGGTGACATTTCAAATCTCTGGATAAAAAAAATTTAATGAATAATTTCTAAATTTATATTTTCTTCTACATTTTGCCAAATGTACTGATACTTATCAGATGTGATTCATTTGATCATTGAAGGGTACAATCCTGGCTATTATAATGATTCAAGATATCTAATTAGTTAGTAATTAATAATAACAGTCATTTCTGAAAAGTCTGTTCATTTTAGAATCTGGTCCATTCAAATCGTGAACATTGTTTCAAATACTGAAGTGACAAATTTTGGTGAAACTTGAACTATATTATAAAGTACATTTTCATGATATTAAGGCATTTCAACAAGTTCTTCAGTTTCAACACGACATTCTTACTGGACAAAACAACTGACCAACAATGTGAAAATATCCTGGCAACATCAAATTGGATAGACTGGAGTGTTTTCATTTAGATTAATTTGATCTCTTTTCTTTATGTCTGTTACAGGTCACTTTACTGGAATATCTGTGGGTACCAGAGTCGATAATCATACTGTGGTAGCAGTCCTCCCATCAGGTGACAGGTTCAGATTCTTGGTCTTGATTATATAGTCAGCTTGCTGGCTCCCCCCCCCCCCTGGTTCCCTAAGCAGAGTTGGTTGTGTTTGCAACATGAAGTTATCTGCCATGCAAATACTGAAACACTATATATATTGTTAGTTTGGGATAATAGTTTTGTAACACGTGTTAAACAGGACTCAAAAGGGAAGCCAAAAACAATCACTTGATGGTACCAAACTTCAGGGAAGGCTGCCTTGCTCCATTAAAACCATCATGAAAACTTGAACATAAATAACCCTACAAAATTGTGAATATAGCAAACAAGCAAATACCCTCAAAACTGTCAGAAAATGCTCAACCTTTTGTATGATTTTGAAATATTGTAGCTATTTTAGCATATATCTAGCAAGTTTTGATGTCACTTTATGTTTCCTGTAAATTGAAGAATGTGCTGTGTGTAATTAGTTAATGTATATATCTGCTGTATATATAAATAAGTAAAGCTCATAAAACATTCATGGTATATCATAACCTACAGTAGTATAAATTGGGTAGCCAATTCTCTTTTAATTAAGATACATGGTAAGTTTTCATGTCAGCTGATTTTAATGTAATAAGTTATACATTGGTAAAATACGACACTTATTAAAGGTGCTGTACCCTTGCAGTGATTCAAAAAGTAAGCATCTCTTGAAGATACCAAAAGTTGACAAAGACTGCTATGTCTCCATGACTGCTTTGTGAAAACAAAGAATGTCAAAATCTGATGAATACCATATCATATGATATAGATAGTTCAATACTTTCAAAATAAGTCTACAATTTATTCAATCTTTCTATCAAGGTGATCACATCCACTAATTTTTGGTTCCACAATTTTTTACTTCATTTTCTAGGTCATCTGATTCTGTCTGTTGATAAAGACCTTTATCAAGAACTTGGTTTGTCGGGGAAACCTTCAAAATTCACCGGTAGAAATGCAACTCGTTTTGGTAAGTTCTCCTTGTGGTAAATTGTGTCTGACAATTCTCAATCTGTAATATGACCAGGGTTCTGCCTAAGATGCTCCAAAATCTGACTATAAATGTTCATACCAACTTAGCATGACAGGAAACAAAGTACTATTTGAACAGTGAATACAACGATCATGATGCAACCCTTATGATTATGGGCAACACTGAAACCAAATATTCACATACATAATGTTAAATATCCTACCAGGTCTATGAAAGAGACAGAAACTCAACTATAATATTGAAGTGACAAAGATGCTAATGGTTAACTCTCCCACACAGCTATCTTTAAATTGTCATAAAAAAATGGATAATAAAAAATAAACCCTTACAGTTAAACCTTTCAGTCATAGGTGCACATCAAAATCCTTTATATTCCTATCAAATCTGTGTTGACTTTCTCTCTCTCGTTCTCCCTAGTTGTGGAGATAGATCTATTTAATGCCAATCATAGTAATGGCAAGAAGCAGTACAACAGAGTCCTATGGAGCCTGAAAGATAGACTTAACCTCACATTCAACTTTATATTTAGCTGGGAGCCAATAAGTAAGTCTTCTCCTTGAGCAAAAGTCTGTTTATATCTATTTAATTTATTTCTTCTTTCCAAAAGAAGACCACCTGTGTACATGCATAATACATTTAATTGTAGAGGCCATCCTCTACTCTAAATTATCCGGTTGTCTGAATGAAAGCTTCTGGAGATAAAGCCTGACTAGAAACAACATTCAGGGAGGTCTTGTCCTCTTACTTGGCTAGAGTAAACTCAATGTTTTTAATCTGGTAACATTTAATATTTTGAAGCTGAAGCCAGCTACCAAATGGTAAAGATATTCCAATTCAAACTGATATCGTAAAAATTGTTTGACACTCAATTTTAAGTTGTGTCACTTCTTACATGTATATATGGCTATAATCCTGTCCATATATCTTATGTTTCCCTTTCTTTATGAATGTCCTCATATTTCCTTTGTTTTGCTTCCAATAAAATATAAGCTGTGAAAAAATTCTAAACGAAATCTATAGAAATCACAAAAGAGGAAACTCACCCAATTCCGTTAAGTTCAAATGTCTTTTGAAGGAATCACCTACATTTTATTAAACCTAGGCAAACTTGAAAGCAAAACTGTATATATAGTAAAACCTATTGTACCAAAACCTAGTTAGGTTTTAATGAACCTAACATGATAAATGATATGAGCTAGTTGATACAAACCTAGAGGCCACATTACTTAATTTGTGATGATTTCCTAGGTTTAATGTTTGATACAAATGTGAAAGCCACATGAGTTGACTTAAAATGGGATGATTCTCTGGGCTACTTGATAGAAGCCACATGGCATAGTAAGTGATGGTTCCCAGGGACACTTGAAATAGGGGCACCTGTCATGAATTAACAACTGATGATTTCCTGTGCTACTCGATACATTCATAAAAGTCATATCTGATGTACAGTATCTCTTGCTAATGTGATACATACACATATGGAATCCACACGACTTAATACCTCATGATTACTTGGTTATATGATACTATCAGAATTCAGATGGCTTTCATATCTGGTGATTCCCTGGACTACCTGATACAAACATAGAAGGCACATGACTTATTATCAGATGATCCATGGGATATTTGATACAAGCATAGAAACTGACTTAATATTTGATGATTTTCTGAGCTACTTGATACAAACAAAGAAGTCACATGACTTGTGTTGCCTATAATACTAGTTGATGATTTTCTGGGCTACGTGATACAAACAAAGAAGTCACATGACTTATTATCAGATTATCCACGGGATACTTGATAGGAGCTGACTTAATATTTGATGATTTTCTGGGCTACTTGTACAAAGATAGTAGCCAATGGAAATCTCTCTCATGAGGCCTTAAAGGTGAATGGTTGTGTGTTAAATACTATAAACATGCACTGTTGTGGTGTGTCAACATTTTTAATGCACTTCATATCCAATGTTACCTTGAGAACATGTAAAATCAGCAAGCTTATTTGGGACCTTGTCTTTAAGTTCCCATGTGAACTTCCCTTTGAGCCTCACACCTGTTGGCTTGTCCATTCTTTGCTCGTACTTGATCAGTTTGGCTGCATACAGGCAATGTAAGACTGACTGACTAATTTTTGTCACGAAATACAAAACTAATTAGTCTGTACAATTGAAATTGATGCAAATATTGAGGGATAGCTTCTTTGCAATTTTTTTACTATTAACAGTTATCCAAAAATTATCACTGGCATTTTGATAAAAAAATAAAAAACTTTCAGAAAACAAGGCTTTTGCAGGTTAATGCACCTGTCAAGTGAAGGATCTTTGGGCATGGTGGACTAAGTTAATGCTATATGCAAATGAAATATTGTCGTGTTTGAGTGAGTACTAATTAGTAGGATTGTTCAGAGGTAAGAAAATATTTACAGATTAAAGCTTAATTACAAGTGTTAACAGTTCATGACAATTCAAGAAATGCCTTTTTGTATAATTTAGTGTTTCAATATTAACTCACTTTACTTTATGGTTAGTATTTACAACACTATATTCTCTGACAAAGAAAGTTAACAAGTATTTAATGTGTAAAAGTAAGTTGGCCTGACGTTTCGATCCTAGCAGGATCTTCTTCAGAGGCTAAATGACAAGTAACAGTAACAGAAGGGACCAAAACACACAGAATACAGACAGGTTAATGAGCGAGATGAACACAAATAGATAGTTGTAAGAGGATTAGTAGACAAGGGATGGAGTATTTAACCACAGCAATGTGTTTTTTTTTAAATGGGAGCTCAACACATGTGTCTTTGCATAGTAAATTCATGGAAAATGAAAGGGCGATGCACATTTTACTCACCATGGTTGGGGTCTGATAATCTGTCGTACAATTGACAAATCAATAATATATACATGTATATTCATCTCTCAAGGACAGTCAACGGATGGATTGGTCCAGTCAGAACAGTTTTGACCTTCACGTCAGTAATATAATACATTAATTAATAAGCTCCTATAAGCATTGGCCAACTTAAGTTTAATTTAATTCTTTGTCTATTCCAATTTTGTGGATTCAATCAGTGATTACAGGTCAGCTGCATATCACAGTAATTTGTTGAACTTCTCGCCAAGTGAGGAATAAATTGGTGAGCTGATGAATTTTTACTAATCGTGACTAGACGTAGATTCTGTGTCCACAATTTAAGTAATAACATTTATACAATGGGAAATATGTATAATCTCTGCTGATAAACACCCATTAATAAGTCATCTTTCATGGAATGTGGAAAATTTATGACAATTTAAAATGAAGCTACATTTGAAGATCTTTGGGCTGTATATTGAATGTAGTTATGGGTAAGGTAGAGTTATATAATGACATACTTGTAACATGTATGTTAGGTTCAGCTGCCAGGCCAAATATTCTGGACTCAAATTGTTTGTTTTTTCTGCCATTAAATTACAATGATTTCCAATTGTTAATACATATATATATAACAATCATGCAGCGGACCAGGAAAAGTGCTTGGCCACTAACTTCAAAAAAGTTTTTCCAATGTTTGTCTTTACAGTTTTACTAAATGGGGGGTTAAACCATGTGCTTTTTCTAGTTCTTTTGTTCCCATTTGTTGGGGTAGGCCGGGTTTCTGCTTCGAATTTGAGGTTGCAGTCGTAGTTGAGTGCCTCTTTGTATGCTGATGACGCTTCATTGAATATGCTTTCTTTGCCTGATAGGCTGCTTAATCTCTTATTTACGGCTGGTGGGATGTTCTTTATGATGCCTGGTGGGTGATCCGAGTGTGAATGGACGAAGAGGGGGTTGTCGCCTGGTTTCCTGTAGGGGGCGAAGGATCCGTTGGCAAGATTCATTGTAATGTCTAAGTAATTCACTACCTGCAGGTTAGTTTCAATGGTGACCTTCAGGCCAAACTTGTTGAAAAGTTGAGTGACCTCTTTTCGTGTCTTGTAGGCTAATCGGCCCGAGCGGGTCCTAAGTGCGGCCAGGCCGTCATCACGGTACAGGCCCACGTCAGCTGGGTTGAGGTGCTGTTTCAGATTGTGTAAGATACAGTATAAAGGCCAACTAGTTCACACACTTCCGCGCCATCGTGGCTGCCCATAGTCACGTCGAACAAGTTTTTACTGTCCTTCTTGGTCCACGGGTTGGCTTCACTAAAGAGAATGGACTTTCTGGCGTGCATGATTACTGTATGGTGGAGGGCAGAAATGTTAACATAGGTTTTTGCCCAATTGAGGGCGTCGGCTAGGAGCTTTTCTGTAATTGACGGATAAAAATCGACTATGTCGAAGATCATAAAGGTTCGGTGGTGTTTATCCTTCAAGGATTTGAACCATTCAATAACGGTGGATGTGCTTCTCCACTGGTTAACCTCTATTGTGTTTCTGATTTCCTGGTTGATGTTATCCAGTATGACTTTGCTTACTTTGCCCATTTCACTTTTAGCTGGGTTTATAAGTCTGCACTACACACAATTTGGGAAGTTATTTTTGTGATCCTTGATTGATACGAAGGCTTCCTTTTCAATCATGTCATTGACACGGTCGTCAATGTCTAGCTTCTTGGCAATGATATGGAGATCGTTGCAGATATTGGTGATGACAGATGGGTGGGCTTTCTTGTATTTCTGAGTTATGTTCTCTGTTAGTAACTGCTTGTATTCAGTAGGTTCAACTGCGTATATGTTCCTGGTTATATCAGCGGGAACAAGAATTTTGTCTAGGTTACGGATTTTCCTCATATCCTTTCTAAGTGTCGCTTGAAATTGGCTGCTATTGTTCCTGAACTTGATATTTTCGGCCATGGCAAGCAGGTTGTTCTCGAATGGTTTAAGGTCTGAAATATATGGTGGACTTCTTTTTGATTTAAAGCCATAGTGGGTCCTGTTGATTTGGTCGTCAGTGGTGTCATCCTTGTCGAAATAAAATGCTTCCATCTAATTCTTTTAATAAAGCTTTCTACTTTCTCTATTAGTTTGAGTTTATATTCCTGTGGTGAAGGTAGCGGGATGTTTTTCAGAGAGTAGCTGAAATTTATGTTATTCATAATTGGTTGCATTGTGTGGCGTCCTGCTTAGAAGGAGTGCTCAACCAGTGGGAGCGTACACAGAAGTGTATAAAATGTTCCAAGTAGAACATGACAGAGTGCTCAATTCCACGTTATGAAGAAGAGCGTAATCATGTAAATTTTGATTTTTACAACCAAACCTCTACTCAGAGTTTCATGCTTACTAGCAATCGTCAGGAGGTGTACTAAAAAGCTATCTCTCTTTCATCTTAGTTTTGACTTTATTTTGGTTGATGTCTGCAGCTTGCGAGGATTTCTGATCTTTTGTTCAAGAGATTAGGGCTAGAATGATCTATTATCGCTAGTTTCTCGGCCTGGCATAAATTACAAGAACCTGAGCTGTTGATCGATATTTTTGATCTCCTGACAATGGACCGGGAGATTTGGAAGGCTCTATTACTTTCTTTTAGAGACCAAACATGTTTTGAAAGCTCAGTTTCTCCATGATATTTCTTCAAGTTGAACGACTTTAAATAGACTTAGGATCTCCAGCAGTCACTTCAGCTTTGTATACTATGGAGGGGGTCAAGCACTCTCCTCCTAGGGGGCAGGTTTCTCGCATTCTGCAGTTGCATCCATACTTTGATCCCTTTGATAGAACTTTTTTATTGTGGCTGTTAACAATAGCCTTTGCGTTTCTCATGCAGCTGTAGCTTAATTTGAGAGCATTTTTGTTGAATATTTGATGGAGCCTGTGTCCTGGGGGAAAGTGCTTGGCCACTAACTTCAAAAAAGTTTTTCCAATGTTTGTCTTTACAGTTTTACTAAATGGGGGGTTAAACGTTAGTCTACCGTAAGCCCCAGACTGCTCAAAGTGCTTGAACCTGGAAAGAAAAGCCATATCCCTATTGAGACCATGACAGTGTGAACGTACTTTAAGGATCAATTCGACTTCCTTCAAGATTCTTTTATTTTGGTCAGACAAATTACCCAGGATTATGGCAAACTTAAGACAGTCGATACTGTGTTGTGGAAGATTAAAATGTTCAGCTACTGGAAAACTGGTTTTGTTGAGTCTGATTGTACTTTTGTGACGAAAAGGAGTGGAGGTTTGGCCAATGTATTGTATATATCAGGACAGAGAACACAAGTGATAAGATACATATCACAAAGGGAGTGTCACAATTGTATGGACCTGGATGTAAACACACCCCTGAAGGAGAGAGCTGAATGTCAGGGTCTGTGATCATGTGATGACAGACCTTACACCGGGGTTTACCACATTTAATATTCCCCTTGGGTTGGGGAGTGTCGATGGAGGGTAAACGACTCCTAACAAGGATGTTACGTAGGCTGGGAGGTTGTCTTCTAGCAACTACAGGGGGGTTAATAAAAATGTCACCCATATCGTCTCCCAATATTCAAACGTGTTCCATTCATTTTTGACTAGCCTAATGAATGGATCGACCTGATCGCTTTGCATAACGACAAATGGAATACGATGCTCTTTCACCCCCCTATGTTGATTTTGAAGCAGTTTCTCCCTGGGAATTCTAAAGACCTTATTAAGGGTTCTCTTCAATAGTTTGTAGGGATAATTACAATCAAGAAAGTGACCTATTAGAGTGGTTGATTGACTACGAAACTGTATAGGGGATCAGAACAGATGTGTTTGTAGCGAAGGATTTGGCTAAAGACAATTGACTCTTTAATATGAAATGGGTGAAAACTATGAAAGTCAAGATATGTGTGACGGTCAGTGAGTTTAGAATATACAGACGTGTTAATCCGACCTTTAGATAGAGTGACCAGAGTGTCCAGAAAGGCAACATGAGATTTTGATTTCTCCATGGTGAATTTAATGGAGGGGTGGAACAGATTGAGGCTATCTACAAACGCATCGAGAGGCTGTTCCCCATGAGACCAATTAACAAAGATATCGTCAATGTAACGTAAGTACAGAAGTGGTAGAAGATTAGAACTTTCGAGAAATCTAGATTCAAAATCAGCCATAAATAGATTAGCGTACGCTGGGGCCATTTATGTCCCCATGGCTGTCCCCTTAGCCTGAATGTATAATCTGTCCATGAACGTAAACACATTGTGTCTGAGGTCTATAAGTCTATAAGTAGGGCGATCTCCTCAGCGTTGTGGTGGTTGTCCTCAGATAAGTATTTCTTGCATGCCTGCACCCCCTCATCGTGCGGAATATTGGTGTATAGGGCAGATACGTCGAGTGTGACCAGTAAGGTATGGGCCGGGAATCTGGTGGGTAGGGTGGATAGTTTCCGAAAAAAATCTGTCGTATCCTTGACGAAACTAGGTATGTTCCCCATCAGTGATTGTAGATGGCTATCGATGATGCCAGAAATATCCTCAGTGAGGGTACCTCTACCAGAAACAATAGGGCCTCCGGGTGGTATCTCTTGTCATTGGTGTGCATGGTGGCGGTCGAATTCAGAGGATCCAGGTATTGACTTCATTTTGTGGATTTTGGGGAGCATATAGAAGCAACCGGGTGATGGAGCTTTGGGTATGAGATGTTCGAAAGTTCCGTTCAGGAAAGGTTGAGATTATGCGGTTAAGTTCGTTTTGATGGTTTACTGTTGGGTCTGAGTATATATTTATATAGGGTAACATATGGGGTATTAGGCCAGGAGGATATTTAGACCACATTTTTGTATTGATCAATAAATAAATTCTGCTATGAAAATCATACTAAGTTAATAATATTAGCTCATTCAAGATTTTTCTTTCATCCTGATATATCATTATCATGTGCATTTAAATCAAATTTTGGTTGAAAAATAAATAACAAAACTTGATTGAGTCACAGCATATTTGGTTGATTATAAGAGATAGCTGCACAGTATTAAAAGTTGAATATGAAAAGCTTGTGATCCTAATCCAAATAGACATTTCTGCTGTGATCATAAAACCAATGGAGAGTCAACACGTCTATCTTTAGTTCATCATTTCAGTTGGTAACACGTGGACAGATGTTTAGTATTTGTTTACAACTCTTGTTTGTCAGGTGGTTGAAACCCTGATGCATAGGCCCTTTTTGATAAGCAGTAATCAACTACTGTACTTTCAAACACGAAATTAAACACAGGATCTGCATATTAAAGTTAAATCCTTGTCATAGAAATCTATTTATTTTGGATAAGATGACCAACCATCTATTAACATGTTTGTAAAAATTGAATATGCCATGAGTTTGTCTGTGTTAGGTCAAGTGTAACCCTGGCCAGTATGTGCTTTAATACATCACTTATTTTTCTGTGCTATGAACATTTAACAGGATTTTCCTACCTCAAATACTTTCAGAGAAAAAGATGTGATTTTAGTTTCATTTTTTTTTATTTAGGAGGATATTTATGAACAGAACCACTTTATATAAAATGTTAATGTTGATTATCTCTTTATAGTAAAAAATCCCTCCTGTAACTCTAACTTTATGTGGCAGACTTCAATATTTGACTAAATTTATAATAATTCTTTTAAAGCAGTTTGATTGAGAAATAATACTTTACAAGAAACAGATTAATATTGTCAGCATGTTTTAATGGAAATTGATACCATACTTCTCTTCAGTTGTTATTTTGTGACCCATCACCATTAAATGGTTGAAAACCCACTCTTTCGCAATATATATGTAATCAACTATAGTTTAAGTCATTTACCGTAATATTTCAAAAATAAAGGTTTTTGTAGAGTGGGTGAATATCACAACACTTTGAATAGTATGATAAGGCTTTTAGTATTTGCATATCACTAAATAAATTTCTTACAGTCACACAGTGAAAACGTAAGTCGTTATTTTGTTGTTTAATTAAGAAGCTTTCGATATTTGGTCAACGATTGCTAAAAATTACCCAGTATTGCTTCAAAACTCAAATGCAAAGGATCAAATGTAGCACACCCTCTGGGCCGTTAGATTTCTATATCAAGTGGTAATTAGAAACTGAGTGTTTCCTATGTCCGTGAGCCTGCAGACTCTCATTTCAGTACAGGTATTGTCATACAACAAGAACAACTTGTAAAGCCAGTCACGCCAGTAAACTACATTGTTATAGTATAGCACCAAGACATTGATAACAATTCTGATAATCACAGATTATTCACTTAAAAAACATGTTAATGGTTGAGGAGGAACGGGAGGCTTTCTTCATGGTATTGAATATACAGGTTTTAACAATTTTATGACCTTGTGATAAGGAAAAGTGATTTGAGACTAAACTGAAAAAAACTTTCCTGTGTGGCATACACATCATGCTGAATCAGGAGATGAAATCTTTGTACAAGATGAAAAACAAAACTTGACACTCTTCCAATTCTAATTATGATACAGATTGAAGGTATTTAAATCATTATATATTACATCAATGCACTTTTATATCATCCAGACTTGACTGTTGTAACAGCGTTTTATTTTGTCTTCCTGCTTAAACCAAATCTCTAAGCTTCAGCGCATTCAAAACATCGCCGCCAGATTGGTTACCCTCACAGATAACAGATCACATATTGCAAAAGCCATCCATGGTTTTGTCCCAAACTATATTTCCAACTTACTGTACTCACCTGACAAATTCCAACTCGCTCACTCAGATCTAACAGTGCTATTCTCCTAAAAAAGCCACCTAAACTTAAAACTAAAACGTACGGTGAGCATTCTTTTCAATTTGCGGTCCCCAACTCTGGAACACTCTCCCCACCCATATTAAGAATGCCCCTACAGTACCAAAGACAATTTTAAAAGCGTCTTACAAACTCACTTATTCATAAGCTACCCTCATTGAACCTTGCAATTTCCGATCCTTTCTGTTTCATTAAGTTTTTGTTCTTATTTGCTGTATTTTTGAACCCATTTTGTTTCTTGTAAAGCGCATTGAGACCGCAGGTATAATTCGCTATATAAATAAGTATTATTATTACCATCAAAGTTTATTACCATCAAAATTTTACTTTCACCTCTCAGTGGAAACTGTTACTTTTGAAGAATAAACGTACCGTAAATGACAATGCTTGTTCGATTATCTAATACTATGTAGTGTCTTTCATCAGCTGCCCTGGGCTCACATGTATTCAAACAAAGTAACTGCCCTACTTTCTTGAACCACTTTCTGTTTGCTAAAACTTGGAGTGATATCATGTTACCTCCTGAATCCACTTCCTCTATTTAAACCCCCCCTCCCCCCCCCCCCCAAT
>JAIPMN010086634.1:1481-16777 GCA_020650975.1 Apostichopus californicus | reverse complement strand
CTCCAGGACTGCCTGCCAACTGGCAAATTTCCCCCTAAAAACCACATTGCATCTATTCCGCCAAACATGTTTTTTCACAATAGAGCAAACAAAAATAATGCGGTGCAACGTAAAGTATGTTACGTTCTGAGGTAACGAAACTGCAACGTTATATAAACGTAAAACTTTACGTTGTGTGGACGTAATATTCAAACGTAAATATAACCGAAGGTGCTAACGTTTATACAACGTTAACTATATTACGTCATGAGGTAACGAAACTGCAACGTTATGTGAACGTAAAACTTTACGTTTGAACGTAATATTTAAACGTAAATATAACGAATCGTGAAACTGTTAATACAACGTTTTCAAAAGGTTATTAAAACGTTTTTTAGAAACGTTTTAAAAACGTTGTGATATTACGTAAGTTGGCTACGTTTTATTTACGTTCTCGTTACGTTGGGCGGACACCAACGTAAATTCAACCAAAAAATAACGTTATTATTACGTTGTGTGTTAGCTGGGTGGGCAGATATAACTTCATATAAGATAAAGGCCATATCTGCCACAGATAAAACTTTATATGGGTCACTTTTTATCTGGACCAGATATGGTCCATATATGGCAAATCCATATCTGGCCCATATATAGCAGATCCATATATGGCTTATATATGGCAAATCCATATCTGGCCCATATATGGCAAGTCCATATCTGGCTCATATATGTCACATCCATATATTGCCCTTGGCAAATCCATTACCCTCCCATATTATGATAAAGATTGAACTAGTTTAAAAAAATGGCTACATCTGTGCCAGAACTTAATCTGGCGATGTAAAGAAATCTAATTTGAAACCAAATAAAGGCAATATATGGCACAGATAAAGCAACTCTTTATAAACTGCTTAACTATCTGGCCATTAATGACATTTCCTGTTTGATCCATCAGCAGGTAGGTTGTTTTTTCTTGTTTCACTGTACCCACAGTATGTCGAAGCCTTTACAAATAAAAAACTAATACTAAAAAAGGGTGTTCTGTTCAAACGTTTATTAAGGCAAGTACCTGTTACATGTGGCAGCTTAAATATAATAAGAAACAAAGGCAAGTTTTGTATAACAGTACTATTGGGAAAGAAAGAAGAATAAATCTATGTACAAAATGGAACTTTAAATATTTAAGCAAAAAGGTGATGAAAAAGACTAAATTTTAGGAAGATGTATATATGTAATATTGCAAAATTGTCAAGATCACACACTGAAAAAAACAGACACAGAAGAATAATCCCAAAAACAATTGGTGGACGGAGTTTGAAAATGCTTCAAGAAAAAAAAAGGGAAATTTGGAATAACCTAACTACTATAAAATAAACTATGAAAAACCTCAGAAAAGTTTGGAAAATACAGAAAACAAATCATTAGAAATTTCACTACAGCAGGCTTCAAATAGACCTCTGTGAACAAGTAGGATTAAAGTAGGATCGAAAATAAAGAAAGTAAAACTTTTTGCAGGCAATCGGGATTAATTTATTTGTTAAAAAAGGTGCCAAGCAAAAGTTGACGGTAGGTTTAAAAAGATGTAGAAAAAAGGATAGGTCACTTGAAAGCCTGCGTCGGGCAAAATGCCCATCATTCTGCTGACTCTTGGCTATCTTCAGTCTCTGCAATGTCTGATAAAAGAACAAAATTAAGACATCATTATGAGCTTACTGCTCCAAAAGAAACTCTTCAAAAGACACTTCTTTCAAGAAAGTTATTACGCAAGATGCAATGAAATTACCAAGTTAAGGCAATGCAGTTCTGTCCCAGCCTGAGGTTTTGCCAAGAATTGCGAATTCAAGATTCTCACAACTTATTTTGAACATGCAATCATTTAGGAATCACGAGTGTGTATAGGCAACATCACAGTGTATAAACACAACGTGACAAACTGCATCCATACAAGTTACTTGTAGAACACGAATAGTAAAGGATCCTTATCTACCATTACAATTTGGCAATCAGCAAAGCCCTAAATCTATAGCATCTTTAGAAGAATTGACAAGTTCTTTCATGGACACAATTCTCAAAATAATGACGAAGACATATAAAGTTGGCATTACTTTATTTCCAGCACATTCCAAACCCAATTGTGTACATAACTTTTTTGTGACACACAGTTTTATTTGTGACTCACAATGCTTCCAACAGACAAGAAGACCAAAAAGCAAGGCTTAATTGGAGGTAAAGATACTTTTTAAGAAAAAGTCAGCCAGGAAAGAACCTGGGCACGAAAACCAAACTACCAAACGACTGATCCGCTCTCAGCCCCAGTCCCCTTACATCGGGACTGTGACTGTGTGATCATCGTCGGGTGTGCATCACCATTCCCCTCGAAAGGGAACAGATACATGAATTGGAGGTAAAGATCAACTTATCTTGGACTATGACAGTGTTTCCACAAAGAGCCTTATACAGTGTCTAGAAGCCCTGCGGGCTACTTTGTAGAGCCTGAGTCATTTAAAGACAATAATGAAACTTCTCTAGGTATAAGCATGCTAAAATATGGGCCAATTATAGCAGCTGGACCATTAAAAAGTGTTAAACTTACCAGCAACTAAGAACAGCTGAGTCTCCTTATCATCATCAACCAAATCCGGTTGGATACTTCCAAAATCAGATCTTAATTCGAACAGCCTTGTCCCCATTGCCGCAACAAGAGCAGGGGCTCGGTCTCCTGTCTTTTTAAATTTGCTAAGTACACAAGCTTAAGAAATGAAAAGACGTTGAAATATCAAAGCTGCATTATCACAAAGTGGCAAAACAAAAATAACATTTCATGAGTTACATGCATACACAGGCCATCATAAATGCATGTTTCTCTGGTCATGATATAATTCACTGCTTTACTTTTGTTAGTTTGTTTTCCTGACTGTAAAAGAACAAACCATGAATGTGACATTATTATTATTAACAAGGGAAGACAACATTCTTCATGTAATTGAAAAATCAGTGAGATGTGACAAACAATATTTGCAATGACAGCTGATGTTCGAAGTGGACTTAAAGTCTACTTGTACTCCCAAAGCTTACTTCTTGAGATATTGTTTTTTAGAAATTACTTGATTTGAACCAACGACACGACTACGACACGTGTGGCACGACTACACACCAAACACAACGGTAATGTCTAAATGAACTTAATGTGGTACTAGTACATTATGAATCTGAGATCTTGTGTTCACAAGCTTGGCATTGCAAGCACAAACATACATTCTGTACACATGCGCCACCATAGCTGCAAAGGTTACGAAACTTACGATTATCAGCAAAAGAAAAATATCAGCCCTGAGAGAATTTTTTGTAACTCTTATATTCAAACACATAATGGGGCTTTAAAGGGGTCACGAGTTACTTACTTATAATTGCATTCACACCACGTGGATTCAGAGGTGGTTTGATGGTGCCTGTCTTCCCCTTTCCTCTTGAGTTCTTTCCTTTCAGCGAACAACCCAATATGGCCTTTTGGAGGAAAACCCGGCACATCAAATTTCTGGCCATGGTAGTGTCAGTCTTGGCAGCCATTAACTCATTTTTTGTCAGGTACACATGACTTCCCTTGATTATTTCCAGAACCTACGGAGAGAAATTGGCAAAAATTACAAATTCAATCAAATCAACAAAGAGCAAACAAAAAACATCGTGACCTGAACAAAACTTCAAAAGGCAGCAAATACATTATCATCCCTCTTCGTGTCTGATGAAGATAAAACACAAGAATAAGATTAAAACCCATCAGGGTCAGTAAAGAGTATGTGAGAAGTGATGAACATGGGTCAGACAAGGGAATACATAGAACTGGAGCAAGTATAACACATTTTTAAATTTTGTAACCTGAATTATCGTTTCCCCACAACAAAGTGAATTTACCTTGGTAATTTTGACACATGTGTGCACTTTTATACATGTATCTAAACGGTCATTCCATGCCAAATTAATAAATCAACTAAATTATAATAAGCTGTCTGTCTATAGAAACCTGAAATACATAACTGTCAGGGTGATTAGGCTATTTGCATTATATCTTAGGATATCATTTTCCATGTATTTTAGAAAGTTATAAAAGAAGCTTCTTTTTCTTTCTTTTAAACACCAAAGGTGGTTTACTATAGTGATGTACTACAGCCTTCTTAGCATGAGACAGTGTTCATCAAGTGTCAAATGTAGTCCACCAGAGCGTAGCTTAGTGCCATTGCAGATATTAGGTCAACTAATACAAAATATGAAAAATCAACAAATAGGCTACAACAAGGACCTAGTAACGTACAATATGTGTGGCAATTAGTCGGGCAGGTACCCCAGTAACATGGACACCTGTGCAGCCAACCCTGACTTACCCAGCTGTTCCTTCAGAGCTTTGTTCTCCTCCTCAATATCCACCGTCTCAAACAGATCCTCGCTATCATTTAATGGCCTAAGATCAATTGAATCATCCAAGGTCCTCCTGGCCATGCTAATAGAAGAGGAGGCCTTCTTCTTTGCTTTCTAAAAGGAAACGGAAAAGAAAACATGAACAAAGCAAAAGCGTACTTCTTTGAATAGAAAATACCTGTGTATGCTGTAAAGTTTGGCGTTCTTTAACAAGATATTAATTTGAAAAGATTATTGAAGTATATTAACACAAGCATCATTCTCCTTCAACAGCCTTCAATTAACAAGATACAAATAACATAAACTATGGAAATTGCCCAGTAGTGGTTTCTTTTGCAAGATTGTCTGATCATGAAAATGTTGCTTGATAGATCAAGGACTTCCTTGTCACCTGGTAATGGATCCTACAGACTCATTAAATATTAAAATTTCAAACTCTGCTGACATCCCTTACAATTAAATAGGATTAAATAAATGGACAGAATGGTCCAAACCTACCAACACGTACATACCCTTGGAGACTGGCGAGTTGCCACGTTGCCAGCAGTAGCATCCTTCACGAAGTAGCTGTGAAGGTGCCTCGGCCCCTTTCGTGCTCGCTTTGCTGGAACTGGGGAGGCTCACGAGTTGGTAGTCTCTTCCAGATGTTCATAGAGCAATTTCTTTTCTATATAGTATAAAAAGACCA
Source organism: Apostichopus californicus (assembly GCA_020650975.1). Classification (NCBI taxonomy): domain Eukaryota; kingdom Metazoa; phylum Echinodermata; class Holothuroidea; order Aspidochirotida; family Stichopodidae; genus Apostichopus; species Apostichopus californicus. The sequence continues at coordinate 11,697 of JAIPMN010086634.1, read as the reverse complement.
TAAAAGTCACAAATGATACCCATTTTAAATTTAATATTGATCTCATTATGCACTTTCAGAGGTTTTTTTTCTCCTAACAATATATGCATTTACTTTTACAAACATGGAAAAAAAGAAAAATCAATCATGAATCGAAAGCATAAAATGACCTTACTTTCACAGTGTCTACTAGTAGTAGCATGGACACTTCGAAGTTCGGACACGTAAGCCTTGAAACACCCCAAAACTAGTATAACTTCCTTTTATTGGCAAATATGTAAGTACTTGCTTGCACACGGGTCATTTTGGAGAGAAAATAACTGTAGCTTCGTAGTTTTTACTATGTATACTATAGGGTTCCTTTGTTACTCACCTCCAACACGCAGAATCTTTCCCTGGTATACAGTTATCCGGCCATTAGCTCCCCGGTACTCGACACCGTATACTCTGCCGACTCCAGGCCGATCCTTAGACTGAACTTGCTTCAAATTCTCTACGGACAATGTTGCATCTGCCACCCATTCCACTAAAACGCAATCGCTTTTCACATTCGAAGATGTCGCCATTTTCGTCGTTTAATGATATATACGTTTTCTCAGTTTAAATTTATTATACCAATCGGTTTATGCGTGCATGTAGTGTGCTTTTTACGTGCAAAGAGAACGGACACGGACCAAAGGTAACAAAAAAAAAACAATCCCAGTCTGTATAACAACTCCCAAAACACAAACAGAAAACTCTCACTAACCCACATATGTATATAACGTAGCGTTTAACGTGACGTGAAAAGGACACGGACTCAAAGGCCAACAGAACCAAAACAATAAATCACTACAAACCAGCCCCAAAGAGCCAACAAGAAACAGAAAAACCCCCACCAACCCATTTAATGTAACGACCACACAAACCCCCCACACCTAACTTACCCCAAATTTCATCCGGGGAACGCCGTCCCGATAATAGACGACAGGCTTGCGCCAGCGTCTACGAAAGGCAGTGTCGGGAAGCCGTGCATGGTCCGCCTCCATGCGCAACCTAATGTCACTTTGCACGAGGGGGACGACAGCCTCGGCCCTCCAGACGTCCCCATCGAAAACTAGGCGGCATCTGCTGTTCCAGATGTGTCTCCTGATTATAGCGGCAAACAACAACAGCAGATCACTAACCCAGGTTGGGCACACAGGGGGCATCAAACCATACAAAACAAAATCACTAATAATGACCCACTGTGTGCAACCAATAACGAAGGCGTGAAACCATTCCCACACCAACCGGACAAAGGGACACTCTAGCAAAAGGTGTTGCATAGTCTAGATGGCTTTACAGCCCACACGGGGACAAATCCCATCACCTAATCGCCACCTGACTAGGCGAAAATGGTTAGTGATGAGGACCCCATGTGCAATCCTCCACGCCAAGTCCCGGGGACGGCTATCTAATGACTCACAACACACAGACAGCCACACATCTGGAGGGATGGCGGTTTGGCAAGCCGACGGGCACACAGGCGCGAGCATTGAACGAAACAATGGTGGGTATAACACAGAGGGGGCCACGTTCAGCAGAACATCTGGCCCACCCTCCTCTTTGATTCTACGAAATGAGTCACCAATCTGAGTATAAACACAAGGGCGTGTCGCCTTTGGCCGGTTATTGGAAAAGGATCCGGGCCAGTGGTGACGAAAAAGAAACCCACCCCAGAACCTAACAAAAAAGGGCAAAGGGAAACGAAGGATTCTCAAACGCAACAAAAACACCTTTCAAAAGGAGAAAGCGCAGTTTAGATGGTAGGTGGACCAAACCAAGCCCACCGCTCAAGGGGGTCTTATACAGAACGGTCCATTTGACAAATGAAATAAAAAATTATCCTCTCCAATCGCATCAAAGCATGATCCGGTGCGGCGATCACCGTACCAGGATACCAAAGGAGAGGAACAATAAAACTATTGACAACTGTAACCTTCCCAGGGAGGAAGAGCCACCTCTGACTGAATGTGTCGAGCCTTGCCTCCACCTTCTCGGCCCAAGTGGTGGCCTCCGGGGCACCATAACCTAGCCAGATGCCATTTACCTTGATCATGACATCTGACCAAGTAGCATCGAACGGGAGGGATTGGCCGCGCCAACCTCCCAATCGCAGCCCTTTGGTCTTGGACTTGTTCAGTCTGGCACCAGTAGCCTCTTGGAAGGTGGTCAAAACCTTCGATAAAGGCTTGAAGGAGGCGAGGTCCGACACAATACAAGTGACGTCATCGGCATACTGCACGCATTTTACTCTAGCCCCACCCGGTACATTGAAGGGTCGAAAACCCAAGCATCTGTCCAGCGAGGTACTGAGCGTTTCGCTGAAGAGAACATACAACAACGGGGAGAGGAGACAACCCTGGCGAACTCCCCTTCGAACCGGAAAGGGACCAGAAGTTAATCCGTTAACAGTGACAATGCTCGTGACGTCCTTATAAAGTAACGAGACCCAACGAATAAACACTGGGTTCAATCCGAAGGACTGTAAGGTTCTGAACAGAAAATCGTGATCTACCATGTCAAAGGCCTTCTCCTGGTCCAAAGAGACCAGTGCACATGGCAAATCACGAACTTCAACAAACTCGATCAAGTCTCTCATCAACCAGAGGGTTATGTTGAATACACTTGCCACGCACAGCACAAGTCTGGAGAAGACCTACAATATCCGGCATGACATCTGCTAAGCGATTTCCTAATGCTTTGGCCAGGATTTTGTAGTCCACATTTAACAGCGTTATTGGACGCCTATTTTTAGGGTCCAAAGGGTCTCCCGACTTTGGGAGGAGAACCAAATTTCCAACCCGCTGTGTTTGGCTCATTTAATTCAACTGGAAAGCGGTAGCGAACACGTCTCTCAAGTCCCCACCGAGAACCTCCCACAAGGTCCTATGGAACTCAGCAGGGAGGCCATCGAGACCGGGGGACTTTCCCTTCTTCATCGCTGCTACCGCTGTCCAGAGCTCACCAAAGGAGAGATTCGAACCCAAGCTATCGTTTTTACTCTGAAGGGGGGCCTTGTCTATACCAGACAACAAGTCTTCCTGGAGATCCTCGCTAACAGCAGCCCTGGAGTACAGGTTCGAAAAGAACGACCCAAATACCCCTAGGACTGCCTGCGGGCTCCCCACGACGACCCCACCAGGATGACGCACTGCCCTAATTTTGCGGTCAACCACAGAATTGGTGTCGTCCCGGTCAAAACGAATAGTGGGCTTCTCGTCCGCCTCAACAAAGTGGATTCTGCCACGCACCCGGGCTCATCGAGAAACACCCCAAGTGCATGAAGAACCATCCCTTGCTCTATTGCACAGGGAATGGAACTTGAATCTCTGTTGGTGAGCTCTCTCAACACAATACCTGAGTGCGAACTGCTTGATGAGGGACTTGACCTCGTCCCACCAGACTAACGTATTGGGAAAAGCAGGCTTGAGGGACTGCCATCCTCTGTACTTCTCGACAAATTGCTCGTTGAAATTTTGCTCTTTGACAATTTCCGTGTTCAGCCGCCAAAGTCCCTTTTCCACATGAAAGGACTCCGGCAGCTGCAAGCGCAAAACAACTTCGTCATGATCAGACAAAGGACATGGAATAATCGAACACCGAGATCGAGGAAACTTTCGCGGGGCATAAAACCTGTCGAGTCTGGATGAAACTGATCAATCTGGTCTATGCCACGTACAAGCAACCACCTGGGGATTTTGGGACCTCAAAATATCCACAAGATCTCGGTGCTTGACAAACAATCATGCCGGTGGTACAACTGGGGGACTCTTTCCTCGAACGTCTATCTAAAGCAGAGTGAGGGAGGGACACAGTTGAAGTCCCCCCCCCCCCAAGGGTACAATTTGCCCTGCCCGGTACAAAGGATGGCAAGACCGTGAAAAAATCTTTCGTACATGCTGGCCGGTTGGGGGCATAAACACTACAAACTCACCCCGCGTGAGCCTTAAGTGTATGTACACCACCCGACCTTCATGGTCTTTCTCCACTTTTCCCACACAATGAAAAAGTTTTGGGGACACCAAAATTACAGTCCCGCAAGATGCCCCTGATCCAAAGGAGGCATAAAGACCTCCCCCCCCCCTCCCCACTCCAAGGACCAAAGATGAACATCACTCCCACAAGATATGTGTGTCTCCTGCAAAAGGACCACATCCACTTGGAGCAACTTGCAGAACTGTAAAATCCGCCACCTTTTTGGGGTACCCCTCATCCCATTCACATTAAGGGTGACGAGGGATAAGGTGTCTGGTGTCATAACCTGCGATGTTTTCCCAATACGGGTCTTTTCAGGCCCTTAGCGGTGTTCCCCCTTTTCCTACGAGCGAGCAGAGTTCTTAGCTTCTCGTCAACATTGATCGAGTGGACCTCCCTGTCAGGAACAGGAGGTTCACTAGCGACCATCGTGTACGGTATAGCGGAAGCGACTGCGGGCAGGGTGGAAGGGCCGCTCGAGTCAATGAGATCAGTGGCCTGTTTCGTCTCATCAAACCAATCGGACTTGGGCCAGTTGACTCGGGGCCCGACTAATATCACCGATAGCGGGCGTAGCTACCGGTGAACCAGTACAAGCGGCATCCTGCTCCGCATGCCACTCCGCTAGTACCTTCTCCGCCTCAGTGGGCAGGCTGGCAGTCTCGGCAACTTCGATCAGGGACGAGGTGGGACACGAAAGGGGGAACAAAGCCTCCACCGGGGCGCTAGTGTCGGACACTGGGGCGATGAAAGGAGCATCAGGTGGTACGGTGTCAGAGGCCGGGACGGGGACCGCTTCAACCACGCCCGTAGCCACTCTCGCGGCGTATGAGCGGTCTGGGCATAAACGGGCGAGATGGCCCGTTTTCCCACACGAGTTGCATACAATATCCCCTTTACACTCGGCCAGGGTATGCCAAACCTGTAAACAGCGGCTACACCGCTTGTTCGGGCACAACCTGGCCTCATGCCCTTCCAGCCCACACCTCCAACAAGTGCGAGGCTGGCCCGGGTATGCAATGTGGGCCCAGTGCCCATTAGCCCACAAAGTAGAGGGGATATCGGACTTGAGTTCCACTCTAACTCGTCTAGTCCCGGTCTTAACACCCTTACATTCAAGGAATTCCGGCTCCTCGTAGCCGGTCACTTTCCCAAAACGCCCCAATGTCCGCACAACAACCTGTTCAGACATATCCAGAGGGAGATGGAGGACTGTCACCCACACCGAACTGTCATACGGTGTGACCTTCAGTCCCTCAACTCCCTCCAACACATGGACGCCTCGGACGCGGGCAGCCTCCGAGGTGAATCTTACATGAAAAACATTCATACCCCGGAGAGGTTTACGCTGAAGCGCGTCAACCTCTCCAGGGACCTTTAAACCATCAGAACGCAAGACTGAAGAAACTTGTCCGGGGACGACCTTAGCCTCCCCCGAAAAACTCAACAATACGATTTTGCTGTCACGGCGAACCGCCATGAACAGCTAAGGGTGTGGCAAGCCACGCACCTACGAAAACCAAAAACCACGAAACAAAGCCAAAACTACACTAAACAAACTACAAACTATTGAAAGGCCAACGTAAAAAACACAAAGTGTGTGGTCAACGAAAAGTGGAGAGCAGCCGAAAACACGTCCGCACTCCACGAAAACAAACTACCAACTACCAACACGTCAACAGAGCGAAACACGTCTGCACTCCACGAAAGCGAACAGTGAGTTACTTGTTAGGTGTGGGGGTTTGTGTGTTCATCACATAATATGGCTTTTTGGGGCCGGTACGTAGTGATTTATTGTTTTGCTTCTGTTGGCCTTTGGGTCCGTGTCCTTTTCACGTCACGTTAAACGCTACGTTAGTTCACGAGGAGCTAAGAACTCTGCTAGCTGGTAGGAAAAGGGGGAACACTGCCAGGGGCTTGAAAAGACCCATATTGGGAAAATTTCGCAGGTAATGCGCAAGCCTGTCGTCTACTATCGGGACGGCGTACCCCGGATGAATATTGGAGTGAGTTGTTAGGTGTGGGGGGGGGGGGGGTTGTGTGGTCGTTACATAATATGGGTTGGGGGGGGTTCTGTTTGTGGTTTGGAGTTGACTTTTTGGGGCTGGTTTGTAGAGCTTTGTTGTTTTGGTTCTTTTGGTCCGTGTCCTTTTCACGTTACGTTGAACGCTGCATTGTATACGTTTGTGGGTTGGTGAGAGGTTTCTGTTTGTGGGTTTTCGGTTGGGTTTTGGTGGTTGTTTAACAGACTGAGATTGTTTTTGGTTTTGTTGACCTTTGGTCCGTGTCGGTTTTCTTTGCACGTAAAAAGCACGCTACGTTAGTGAGAGATTTGTGTTTGTGGGTTTCAGTTGGGTTTTTGGTGGTTGTTATACAGACTGGGATTGTTTTTGGTTCTGTTGACCTTTGGGATCTGTTGATCATGTGTAGTATCTGTTCCCTTTCGAGGGGAATGGTGATGCACACCCGACGATGATCACACAGTCACAGTCCCGATGCAAGGGGACTGGGGCTGAGAGCGGATCAGTCGTTTGGTAGTTTGGTTTTCGTGCCCAGGTTCTTTCCTGGGTGACTTTTTCTTAAAAAGTACCTTTAGTCCGTGTCCGTTATCTTTGCACGTAAAAACCAGTTAGCAACCTGATTTCGCAGTCCCCTAAAGGTTCTAAGTCAGAGGAATTGGATGCAAATGAGGCCACTGTTGTTTGGCCATCTCAGGGGTCGGGGTGTGACATTTATAGGCTGGAATAATATTTCGTGAAAAAGTGACAGGTAGCTTGATCTTGTAGGAGCTATTGTAACCACGTATCGCAAGTCCCTCAAACCGTGTGGTATGAATGGCTTGATTTTTGGACATCATTGTTGACAGCAATATTTTGGTATGATTTTTAACTACTCCAAATTCATTGGGTATACTATCGAGGACGAATGTAGTATCGGACTGTGTCCAGAAGTGAAATGTTTGCTTCGACCCCTTTATCAACGCGCTTAACATTCTTTGGGCTTTCGACTTTCCACTATATCACGATGGAGTGAGGCAGGATGTTTCTTAGACATTTGCAATCCATTCTCTTCCGACAATCTAGCAAAATCCCTTTTCCCCGACAAAGGCATTTCGTTGGTGCAATGTCATTTCTAGAAACGTTTTACAGTCATCAATGTCATGCCTTTGTCAACACAGAAAATATTTGGGTTCGTAAAAGTTAGCATTTGAAATTTGGCTAACACTCGTTGAAAATGCATTGCCCAAGACTTAGTACGGTCATTCTTGCTCACTCCTTCATTACCCCTTAAGGCCTGAATTGGAATCACTGGGTCGCAACTCATGTTTCATTCTTTAACCATAAAATCCTTAAATTCTGTGAATGCTGGAAACCCTCTACTCTTCTTCGTTCGGAAACCGTTCTACCCCAACTCGTACTTAACCAATCGGGTAACTTAGAGAGGATTTTGCGATTTTCTCTTACATCATTGAGGACGTTGAAACTATTAGTGATGCGCATGGTACTTTGGCATTGTCTGAGAAAGTATTTCTAATAGCTTCACCAACGCGGGGAGGAATTTTTGTAAGGAAAATTCTCCCAGGAAAGAACCTGGGCACGAAACCAAACTACCAAACGACTGATCCGCTCTCAGCCCCAGTCCCCTTGCATCGGGACTGTGACTGTGTGATCATCGTCGGGTGTGCATCACCATTCCCCTCGAAAGGGATTGGATACTACACATGATCTTAGCCAAAAGGCCGAGAAGCAGGGAGTAATTTTAAGCGAAGTATCTAACCGTTCCCTAAAGGCATCGGTTATCACGAACAGATCTCCATAACGTTCATCCAGTAGTTGTTTTGCTTCCCCACAGGCCTGGTCAGTACACAAAAGGAAGTACCCTTCTACAGCTTCCCTAGCTACACCACCGAGGTATTTTTCAGGTAATGCATTCTTTCTGCATGGGGGATGGATCTATGATCAATAAGGCTTTCAAAGGCACTCTTCCACCCCACATATTTGAGGGGATCAGCAGCAAAAAAAAACACCGGGTTCAAGGGGGGGGGGGGCAATGTTCGGCAAATGCTCTAGCCTCTCATTTCATTTTCTGAATTTCTCGATTGTTCCTGATCCTGATTTACCGTTCTGTGACGATTCGTTTCGAAACTAGGCAAACCAAGGGGGTAACACCATGTATTTTGAGTGTTTGCGTTTAAAGTCGGGGTATCAGGCCTAGAAGCTGATTGTGTTAACATATGATTGGTATATCCAGTATGGGTTTTTGATTCAACAATATGGTCCTTTGAGTAGGATACTACTGGTTTAGTTTCTGCTGTAGAATTATATGATGAGTGAGATATTGGTAAGGGATATCCTCTAATAAAACCTGCCTCTTGTTGAACCTTTGGAATCGCATCCAATTTAGCTTGAGCAATATAAATTTCTTTCATAGTTTGTATTTTTCTCATTGCAGCATTTTGCTTCTCTTGTTCGATGTATGTACGTTTTGCTTGCAAGGCTGCACTATGACCTTCGAGATGTGCCTTTTTAGAAGAAGTGGAATCTTTGAGAAGAGCGCAAACTGCGAGATGACCGGGAAGATTTCTGACTATTAGACCTATATGACTTTCGATGTTCGATTTCTTTAATGAGTGCAGCAATGCGTTTGGGTAGATGGTAATTTTCTGTCTGAACGGGTTCAAATCATTAGGCTTCACTGCTATACTGAGGATTTGATTTATAGTGTTCACTAGCGGCTGCAATCATTCATGATTTGGTCTAGTGAATCGCGACAGAAACATCCCTAGGATCTGCCAGTAACCTTACAACTTTGATTGCGCAACGCCGCCATTTTTAAATCCTCTCCATCAAATGACGTTGCCTCTCATCAATTTCATACACAAAGACCCTTTTCGAAGTATTGTCTTTCACGAGAACTAGAGCGCAAAGCAGTTTCATATGTCAAACACTCTAAGAGTTCCGGGTAGGCCATGGGCTGGAGGAGGCTGTAAACTGCTCCTGGTAACTAAGGGAGGGGTCGCGTGTTTCACTGTGAGTACTCATTGTGCCGATAGAATAAAATAGGATAAGAAAGTAATTTAATAATGCAATTATGGGTGATCTTAACAACATTTCAGAATGGCCATACAATGTTGCAAGGATGGCCTGTCAACGGCTGGAAGGGAAACACTGGTGTAAAAACGATTATGGTTTTTTAGCTCATACCAGAATGCTGCTGTGAGCTATTGTTACAGTGCGGCGTCTATCACTCTATCCGTCAACAATTGGTAAAACCGCTCCCACTCGCACAGTGTTTGATGGAATTTCATGAAACTTGGACACAAGGACCATTGGGTATAGGGCCATCAAAGATGGTCCGAAATTTGGGGTCGAAGGTCACCTATGGGCCGTAATGGGCCATTTTCTGGAAATACACAAAATGCTTCTTCTTCTCCTACAGATTCGATGGTACAATGTTGAGGGTTTGTCACAATAGTACTATGGAAGTGTTACCTTCAGGGTGTTCATGAATTTGAGATCAAAGATCAACTAGGGGTCTTTTGTGGCCCGGGCTGCGGCCCTATATTTTTAAATTGCTTCTGTTCGTACAGTGTATGGCCAGTTATAATGAAACTTGGTCACAACGTTCCTCGGGATGAGGGTTACGAGTGGTGTTTGGAAAATTGAGGTCAAATGTCATTTAGGGGGTCATCGGGGGTCATTCTGTGTAATATTTTCAAATGTCTCATTCTCAAATGTCTCATATTCAAAGTTGAACTGATGATTGTTGGATTGTGTATGAATAAGGTGATGCCGAATAATTTTTGGTCAAAAGTTAATTAATTACAATTAATCCCCATTGTTTAAACAAATTTGAGCCTTCACCTTTTTCCAAAGCTCCTTTAATTTGTCTCCCAGTCTCTGCAGTAATTGTTTACATTTGTGGATAAGCTGTTAGTGGAATTAAAGCAGGATTGGGAGTTCTTATTAACTGTCCAACTGTAAGCATGAGAGCCCTATAGCCAATCAGCACTTGCCGATTCTTAGAAGTGTTTGAGCCTGAGGGTATGTAGGCAGCCAGCCAAAATTTTGGGAAGGAGTGCTTGTGAAGTTATGTCTGCTCAGGTAGAGGGGAGAAAGTTCAGTGGTATTGTTTGAGAGAGTGGGTAAAATTGGATTTAAAGGGGAAAATAGGAATTATAGCCAGTGGTGTGGCCAGGATTATGCTAACGGATGGGGGGGGGGGGTATCGCCGTTTT
>JAIPMN010086610.1:3334-14344 GCA_020650975.1 Apostichopus californicus | reverse complement strand
ATATACTACAATGTATCCAATAATATCCCTGGCAACACCCCTCCCTAGTTATATAAACACATGGTTTTAAAATAAATTTATGCTGCTTCCTTCATGACTTAAATAAAACAGTAGCTGGAATGAAAACATATGAATTAACTAGAAACAGTAAAACTGACAGAAGTTGGAAGTAACTGAAATCCACTTTGACACTAACAAAGACTTAACTTTCAAATTAAGTGAAATTAAATAAAAAAAGGATACTTTTCATTTTCATTACAAAAACTAACATTGTGTCTGGACTTTGATAAGGTAAGTTATGCAGAAGCATTCTTGAGGTAAGCCCTGAATGCTCTAATGGCAGGTGTTACCTTTCCTTTTGCATTACTCTGTTCATATATGCATGTTTGAAGAAACTCCCACACCCCTTGACAGTTTTTCTGATACTCCATATCAAGAATGAAGTGTGCCTTGTAACACAAGTCAACAGCTATTATAATGGATGGAACTGGCACAGCATTTCTTTCTATGATAACGAAGCTTTGCATTGGACATAACTTGTTGTCTGCGTAAAGGCATAGGATGAATGGCTGTGGCCTCTTTTTGACATCGATTCCCTTCAAGTATGAAGGTACGTGAGTCTGCTCCTGTAAATGTAACAAGAAAATACCAAACTTGTTTGAGGTTGAGATTCATGCAGTTTTCTCCATAACTTCATCGAGTATTGCAGAAAATATCTTGCCAAATAACAGCTCAGAACTTGTTATGATACACATATTCCAGAAACTGAATTTATGGAATTATGGTATTCAAAGGCTGTAACTTAGGCACTAGTCGATTGTAACAGAATATTCATCACAAATAAAATCAACACAAGTGATACATTTCTGAGGTCACTATGATGTGATGTTTCAATGAATACTACAGGTGAACATATAAGCTTTGTAATGACTCTTTAAAATCAATGCACTCTGTCTACATAGACAATTGGACTAGGCTATTTGATAGTTTACAAATGGCTCTGGTCTACACAATAAAAACCAAACCACAAAATGAAGCTTTAAGTACAATGTTAAAACACTATATAGTAAACATAACTTTATGTGTCAGATATTGCTTTCAGTTTACTATGAACAGAGCTTAAGTTAATGAAACAATTACCAGTTTTGTGTCTATGAAAGACGATAATGCATCATTTGTGGTGCATCTTCCTCCGTTTTTCCCCTTGCTGCGATTGTCAAACACCAGTGGTAGAACAAAGAGTGCCAGGGCATCCATTTCTCCTGTACGAATAAAACATGTTGAGTTAAAGGTAACAACAGTTGACAGATTCATCAGCATTGCATTCATGTACAACTGCACACTACATGCTAGAAATTCAAATCTTTACAATATTACTTTAAACTTACCAATAATCAGTTAACTTAAATCCGCTAGCTCAATATTAAATTGCTAGAATCATCAGACAAAATGTTTTGTGTGGGACAATTCTTTAAGTGAAGCAAAGTTTGATGGTGCTTGGATTCAGAAAAGCTGATGAATTTACTGAAAGTTTACCAAATGTTTTTGATCGGCAACACAAATGTACATGTTACAATAGAAGCTAATAGTTGGAAGGCCTACATGGAACTTGACTTGGTCATTCCTTGGGTTACCATCCAAGTGGTGATGCACCATTTAGGTACTTTATACCTTTGGTCCAAAACACAAGGTGTAACCAAAGACTTAGGTAGTGTAAATAATGGCTTATCACTACACCATAACACTGCTGGTAATTAGGACCAATACACAAATGTTGCAGGATCAAATATTTCTCCTGATAAAGTACAGTCAATTTACCAATTGGTAAGTTATCCTCTTCTGTATGAAGGCCAAGGATTTCTTTCCAAGTAGGACACATTTTGATACCATACTGGATGATGGTTTCACTGAAGCTCCTCCACTTCTCTACTAGCTTCCCTGCATATGGAGAATACATCCGTTGAAATTCCTGTTCCAGCTGTGGGAGAATAAGGCAAAACAACTATAATGTTGAAATTAACCACACAACACATAAAAATAGAAATAAAACACATGAGTTTAGCTGATAACAAGGCAACACTTCAAATTGTTTATCACAATACTAAAATCTATAATTTTCAAAACAAGAGTAGTCTTCTTGGTGTGCATGATTAGTAGAGGTACAGTATTTGTAAACATAATTCACATAATAACACATAGTTAGCTTACAAGCATAGAATATTAACAATCATTCTTGCACAAAAGAGAATAGGAAATTATGCATGCTAATCTCACCATTGATGGATCAAGTAGTCTGGGAAACTCCAGCAAGATGTCCAATACAGAATGTTGCTTGTCTCTTATCCACTCTCTTCTGTAATCAAAAGTTGCCTCCATGTACTCCTTCACAACATCAGCTGGCCCTGGGTTACTCTTCATCCACTCAACTTTACCTTTCAGATCAGTGGTCAACTCTAATGTGGGTTGATCTGAGTCAACTTCACACTTTCTATCATCTGTAATGAAAACAGCAATAGAAAAGAGGGAGGGTTCACTCTCTCAAAACAACTGAGGCAAATTGTGTCACCACTGTATGTGGAATTGCTTCTTTCTTATACTTGTATATGATTAGAATGAGGTGTCAAACTTCTAATCACTTCACGCAAAATAGGAATCTGCGGGAATGCAATAGGTGTAATAATGAAAACAGTATGCACTTGTATTGTATCATGCACTAGCTTCATCCCATTACATATCTTCATTACTCTAATTTATGAAATTAGAAACTCAATGCCAATGTTCGGCAAACTCAGTTTATTAACGACTAACACTCATTTGTCATTTGACTTGACCACTATGATCTTTTGGTATAATGGGCTATGAAGGGGCTATAGGAACGTTATATCACACCCCTCCCGTGCTTCGAAAAATTCTACAAATTCCAAATTATTCTTAATCCTGAAAAAAGGTTATAGGCATTAAGCTGAAAGTAAGGTGTAAAAGAGCAAATCTGCAATGGGCCAGTCAATTAATCGTGTAAAACTGACTAAAACTGCTATGTAAGACAAGTACCTGTACACTGTTGAGCACATACCTTGTGACCCTCCACTCCTGTCTAACATTTTCTTCCTTATGTATCTCAGATGCTCTTCAAGGTAGCCTGTTGCTGGTCTGCCTTTGCATCCTTTCATATAGTAGGCTTCCTGTTGGATCAAGCAAATGCAACTTTGTATGTACATGAAGTTACTGAAAAGTATAACTATGCACATACAGAAGAACATGTCACCTTTCACAGGGTGCATACAAGTAGTGATGAACTTCTTTGGAATCAAAACATATGTTTTCCTACTTTAGAATTATTAATAATCCTGAGAAAGCTCTTTCTGACATTGACTGGAGGTGCTCGTCAAGTAATGTTTATATTCTTTATCAACATTCCAGTGGAAAGAAGACTGTACTTGGTAAATCTAAAGGACATTACAGATGAAGGACTGTAATAACTGTTTTCTCTCACTTCACTTTTGTCATAAGTGTTAAGGGTGTTCAAATCTGATATTAAATGATGATATGTACTTGTGAAAAATATTCTACATATAAGGTTATGTGCAGTTTTTTTCCCAATCAGCTATCCATATCTCCTGCTGAAATTTCCATTATAAACTGCTTTGCATGTTAACATTTTTAAAGTTTTATTCCAGTTTTCCTTAAGTTGGTGATGTCAACTTAGTTATAATGTTGCAAAGGACTCTTCCTTCCTTTCAAATGAGAAGCTAACATTCAAAATGTGCTATCAATTGGTGTAATACAAGTGGTGGCAACATATGGGAACAAACAAAAGTCAAAGATGGTATAGTTTTGCATGGTACTTACAAAGCCAGTCACACCATCTGGATCTTCTAATGAAGGGAAACTTTTGACCACACTTTGTGCTAAGGCGGACTTCTCAAAAGAACTTGGACTGCAAAGAAATGAAAACGGCACAAATGTACGTAAACAAAATGCTCGGACGAAACAGTGAATTCACAACTTCATTAATTGCACAAAACATACCAAGACAAAGTGATATAAAGACAAACAGCGAGGGTAACAAACGGTTTATTTTCTCAGCCTGCTCCAGTTTGTCTTATCTTTTGCTAAAGATCTTTTAGTCCCTATTTGAGCCCTCAAAAGTTCTGTTGGCAGTGTAGCCCCAGCCCCTCCCATCTGGCTTTGCCACTGAGATGAGAGAGGTAAATATTCACTGCTCCAACAAACATAAATTACTTACTTTGGTCCGTGGTTAGTGATCAGGTGGCCAACCAAGATGGACACCATGTTGTGTCTCTCCCTTTTAGTTAAGAAACCATTTGCTTCAATGAACCTCATCACATTTCTCCCAATATGGGTCTCTGCTAGAATTCTCCTTGCATCCTGCAATGACAGTAAATGACATTAATGCACCATGTGTTCAATTAAGAGGGTGACATTAGGTAAAAATCTTATTTAGTGCATATCATTGTCTACAATTGAAAAGGACACATTAGATTAGATGCATGTCCCTATCAGCTGATTTTCAATTAGTTAACAATAAAATATTACACCAGTAATTATTTATACTCACAAACATGTAAGCATTATGCCGTTTTAGAGTTGGAGGAACAGGACTGGCAGTGGCACCTTTGGCTTGCATTGGGAGAATAGGACTACTTTGGCTTAGTGGTTCGTTGCAGACATCGTCTAGCTCAGAATCAGCAGTGCTAGTACTGGCAGAATCAAGATTGTAAGACAGGAATGAAGTTGGTAGACCCGCTTCATCTGAGGATGTAAATTCCTCTAGTGTGGGTAGAGTCACAGGGACTGTAATAACACACGGGTGGAACTGTTTTAAACAACAAATCAAACAAAATACATCATTACAGAGGGGATAAATGTGCTTTCATATCAAACAAATGAGAATGCTCATAGAAATATAGGTGTATGGTTTATATCTTACTTTTGTAACCTTTATTAATCCCTTTATATACCTACCACATCAGACTAGGTTGAACATTGGTATAACATACCAATGCATATCACCTTCACACTGGCTTCTGACTAGATGATATGGTCTTGTTGACAGCAACTCTTTCACATTTAGCAAAACAGGAGAGTCAGTTGATTTCTCTACAGCAAATGCATGTTGGTGTCTGCTATAAGCTATTATTCTCCAGGACTGAAGTAATAAGTATACATTTTTCCCCCAGACTAAAATTTTCTCCACTTCTGCATACTTTGGACCATCGTCATCCCAGTGAGTAAGCACCAAGCAGTTAGGCCTCAATTCATAACTTGATAGTTCAATGCATCCAGCTAAAATTATTGTGGAGTCATGCGAACAATTTAAGGACTGGCAAACTAGATCTATTTCAGGCAGTGAAGTTAGCCTCACTGGAACTTGGTTTTTAACAATTGAGTCAGAATCAATGGGATCTCTCATAAAAAAGTAATGACTCTGTTCTTGTTGATGGCGATTGGCCAAAGTTTTTGCTATGTTTTGATAATTGTTGCATGCACGAGCCCACCTCTTAAAGCATTTGTGTTTTCCTTCTTTCCTGATACTAGAATACTGTTCGAGAGGTCCAAGTACACGAATGAGTCGTGGGTAGTGAACAATGAAGTGCTGTTTTGGTGTTAGATGTAGATTTGGAAAAAGTTGTAAAAACAGTTTATGGTGATCACGTATCAATGCTTTCAAATAATACGTGCCTGCAATGGTGATGCTTGGTGCAGTCACAATTGTGTATATATCAAGAAGTAATAAAAACAGTTCCCAGTGATCGGATGTTTCCTCGATAAGATCAGCTATGATGAAAGGTAAATACATGGCTAAACACTTAACCTGGGCAGCTTTTTGACCACTTGAGCCGTGTGGATTCTTAAGAGCTGCAGATGAAATATTACTTGGTTTGTTCTTTTTGTCAGCATAGCCATAGTTGAATGATGAAAGTCGGTTATTGAATTCTTCAATAGTGAAAAGACCTTGTTCAATGAAGGCATTTGCAATTAGCTTGATTTCAAATGGTATAACACCTTCTAAGAAATCATGCATAACATCAGGGGCCTGATTGTCAGTGACATGGTAATAGGCAAGTTCATTCAGTATTGAGGATCGTTTTACACCGGTTTGTGAAACACTGCCTGTGAGAAGGTCTTGTTCAAAGTTTTCCTTTGTTCTTAGAATGCATCTGTCTTCTACAGTACTTTTCCTCATTGTTTCTTTCACTACTTTGCAAAAACGGCAACAATAATTTGCGCTAAAGCTCCCAGAAAATCCAAGCATCTGGTGAAGACCTAAATTATCACCTATAACTTGAAACAAAAAAGGCCATACTTTTCCCTTGTAGTCATCACAGAACAGTTCAATACCTGACTGTTCAAGTTTCTTTAAATCTTCAATCAAACATGAGAGGATACTATCAATTCCATATTTGGCAACAAGGAGAGACTTAGTACATGCAACTAACAAAATATTATTGAGTGAGGACTGAAGCCTGGTAGGTAAGCAAAGTACACTCAGATAAAACATGCTCAACTTGTTAATTCCTTTCTTCGAACCTAACGGATTTCCACTTTCAAAATCATCATTATATAAAAGAAGAGGAATAGGTATTCCATCATGGCGTAATGTCCTATCACTGTAGTAGCTCCCATCCATGTATGATTCTATTACTGCACCATCTTTTGAGACTTCTCTCTCAAGAATTGCATTCATAATACCTGGTTGCTCCAGGTGTTTCTTCAAAAGTATTTCAACTGGAACATATTGAAATGAGTCTGCTGCCTGCATTTGCTTTACTCGACCAGAGGCACTGTCAGTGTTAGAAATGAAACTTCTGCCAGCTACTTTTTCGACTGCTTTAATCAATACACCTTTCCCTTCAAAGTATTTGTCTTGTCGATATCCTGTTCTTAAATGTAAGAAAGGATTCCTCAGACTGTCAAATTTCTGTACAACTGTTGCACATTTTTGCTTGGATGGCAGATTACCTTCATCTATTTCTTTCAAAAGTTCATTTACATCTTTCTGGAGACTATTTACAACTGCAGCAAATAAAAATTCAACTTCAGATATTACTTTTTGAACAAACGAAAATGGCACAGCTGAAGCCTTCATATTTGTAATAAAAGTAGCAACACTTTCAAATATGTCATCGACAGTTTCATCAGAATGTTCATCGGGGTGCTGGACACAGTTATCTTCATCTGAAGAGTTGTTTCTTCGTTTTGCAGGTGGCAACTCAAAATTATCTTCTGCTTCATCAGCAGAACCTTCTTCTGTCGTAACCAGTATTTGATGGATAGCTAATAGATGCCTTTTATATGACGAAGTGTAGGAAAAGGTGTCTGTGCAGCCATTTTGGCTACAAACAATCCTTGTTGATGTTCCAGAAGAGATTTGATGATAATATTTTAAATGGTTCAGTAATTGTTTTATTCCTCCACTGACCTCATTTAGACATTTGAAACACAGCATTGTTACCTTTATTATCCCTAGGCTATGAGTTGAACAATGCTATGTTTAAATTGCAGCACCTGGACTTACGTGTTCTTTCCATTTGCGTAGAAATTTGACCCTTTTCCCAACTTGTGGTATCATCGATTTAATGTCCTCTTCAGACAGAAGTTCCAATGCTTCTAAATCGATATCATTGTCTGTAGGAAAAGTAAATAATTCTTAAGCTGTCTGCAAGATGGAGAAATTTAAGGTCCAGTAGGTCAAGGATAACAGCTTTAATCACATAAGCTTGTTATAATTTACACTCACAATATGCAAGTTCTAGTAAAATAGGCTTAGGCTAGTATACTACCACTGAACAAGGCCTAGCCTACCACTAGTACCATATATATAGCTGCATAGTCTATGTACTAGTTTCTAATACTCTAATTATTTCTAATAAAAATGCATACAATGTAGGCCTTGATTTACATGTTGGTTAGTTATTGTAGATTCTAGGTATATAATAGTAAAAACTTAATTCGATAATGAGTTCAATATACCAATTAATTAAACTTGGAGCCTTATGTTATGTGCATCATAATTGGTTGTATGTTAACCGTGTTAGGCTGACCCATAACTACGTAGCCTAGCCTATGATGGATCTGATCGCCAAAGACCCCAATTACACGCATAACCACGGCATAGGCTGTTATTTTTCTGCATGAATGAGAGTAAAAACAATTTGTATTGTAAACGTTTGTTACATTCATATTCGTTAAGTTGAAACATCACATTATTAATACCTAGTGGTATGAGCAACGGTCAACGTGAAGACCGGTTTGGCTGAAGTGTACTACCCTAACGTTCAACTGATCTAGCCTACCGTTACTTAACCGTACTTCACTGATGGCACAGGTGAAACAAATGGAATACAAAACTATAGAACTGGTTACACTTCATTACCTCGAAAAGTTTGGGCTACTTCGGGGTAGTTGAATCCCCATTGGTTTATTAGATCGACTGCCTCGCGACTCATTTTTGATGCACTCAGATGTAATAAAAACTGTGGAGCATGCTGGGCACGTCGTGCATAGAAGTTTTTCTGTCGCAACACAACGCGCACGTACGTAGGTGCAGTATAGTGTACTGCACAAACCGTACTGCGTATATACGATCGCGTGTAGTTGGCCCATCCAAAACGTGGATGTGCGATTTGCCCAACTTGTAGCAAAGTAGTATGCAAATTGCACGATAAGTACCTAATAATTAGGTAATGTCAAAATGATACCCAACCCTTGTGGGAAACGTTACAATGAGTTTGACCAATTATTGGAGAATGCAACAAACGTGCAGCAAAAGAAACTTTTTAACATTATTTGGGCAAAGCTTAACCAATACGCTGAGCAACGGGATTTACCCAACGAAAAAAATGCCCAGTGTTTTAACAGTGTAGACAATGGTACCATGGTAACCAGATATGCCCGGATGCTACGGGAAGGGGACAGGAGTATATTATGATCGCGAATTATTTTTCGGAACAGTGATTTTCTATCACTATATTGTTGTGTATATTTTCGCATTGGGGTCCCGGGATGTATCAAATACTTTTAAAACTTAATATCAGTAGTTTTTGAGGGCTTCGTAGGCAATATATATCCGGGTCCAACAAGACTACTGACCATGTGTATTAAGCGAGCTCTTGAACGTGGGAACATTCACAGGGTAGCGCTTTCAGCACCCCTGAAGATTGGTCTGAGTCCGCCCCTGCCCACCCCCCCCGCTCCCCCTCCCCCCCCCTTCAACCGCTCATCTCTAACCTACTGTTATTGGGACGGTTATTTATACTGGTTGATTAAAGTATCGTTTTGGAAAATAAAGTAACGCCATCAAGAAAGACTCTGTCTTTCGCATTTAACACTTAAAGTGTTAATAGTATTTCGACTAAACTAAGTATCCCCTTTTATGTCAATAATGATTAATTCAGGGAATTTTCTTATTAAAGGAACGTCATATAGTGACACGGCCTACCCAACATTTACTTAACTTTTACAATAAATGTTACTATTGGTTTCAAAGTCCTAGAGGAAGAAGGGAGAGGGGTGGGTCCAGCTGGGAATATATAAACCACGTTTATGGATCACTTTACCTTCAGAATGAAGTAAACTGGTCATTTGAACACCCTAAGAATGCTGCCCCCGTCACCATCTCTTGAACTCTCACCTTGTTATTGCATAATCACGTGAGTCAATGTCCAGTTTGATGTGTCTCCTACATTTGTGAATTCTTAAGAAAATCACATGATGAGAGCTGAGTGACCTGGATATGGTTCTGTAACGATTAAATTAATGTTTGAAGGAATTGTCGAACTTTCATAATAATGAGAATGTTAAACCCTGCAGCTAAATTGGAAATGGCTACTCAGCTAGACGGGATCAGCTTATAAACAGGACGGAACATTTACCTGCATCGCAGTAATGTGTGACAGTACATTGGGTTGTATTGATTGAGTCATCGTAATATCAAGGGGAAATTCCCTGGATAGGGTCATTTGATGGTTACCGGCAGGGAAGAGGATGGGGTGTGGAGATGAGTGAACTTATTTTTGTACAGTATCCCTGTTTTACACAGAAATCACTTTTATAGATTAAAAGAGGATGATATCCTTGTGTTATGAGTCAATATTTGTTGACATATATTATTCTTTTTCTCAATATTAAAAGTAAACGGTAGAACATTTGTAGAATCTAACCGTAACAAATTAGTCTTTCAATCACGGAATCAAAGCGACCACAGCATTAGTGACCTTGGTTTCATGGATTTAGCTTTGATGTGTACATCATGTTCAGTACTAAAAGATTCTCAGGATGTACTTGTTAGAAATCCATAAAATGATAACTGAAATAATAATAAACAGGACCATATTTGTCAAGACATTTGAAACCTGCAAATGAATTTTAAAAGAAGTGAAATAAAGTTTGTTGTAATATGAACTGATTATCTCTTAGATAACACTTCTGAAATGTCTGCATATAATGAATATTTGAAACATTTAAATATCCTACATTGTTTTTGTTTCTGTGTGATTTTATACATATCCTTTACTTATACATTCCCCTCTTGTTTAGGGCTTCAATCCGTGGAGTTACCGTTAGGGCCTGGAGAAATTCAAGTAACTGTAAGTCAATACAGCTAAACACTCTCTACCTTAATATTTTATATTGTATTTGATAAATTGTATTAACGAAACGACTATGTGCGATATGGTGACGTCACTCCATTGATGACACACAGAAAATAATAGAATCTGTGGAAAAGAAGAGAGTTATATCTGAGCAAGGTCATGGCTCGTCAGCTCTTTGGCATCTGTGACCTCATTAGTAAAACGTTAAATGGAATTTATAAACTGTATTGGGGTGGCATCGGAAAGAGGAGAAATGAAATACAGATTAATGGATTAACAAAATTGCTTGTATAACGTGTCGCGGTGTTTTGTTTAGCTGGCTGGTTTAATTACTTGTATCACGTGTCGCGGTGTTTTGTTTAGCTGGTTGGTTTAATTACTTCTTTCCCGGGTC
>JAIPMN010086507.1:0-16135 GCA_020650975.1 Apostichopus californicus | reverse complement strand
ACCTCATCTTTTAGGATTTAATCATTTGTTCATCCATCCTAGACCAGCTCTCCTTTTATGAACCGTTCAATTATCTGATATCTTCACAGGTGGAGGGAGTGGCGAGGAGATTGACACCTTTGTAAAGTTTGAATTTCCATACCCTAGTGTAAGTATCTTTTATATTCTACATGACTGTTGTTATGTGAAGAAGTGTAAATATGTTTGGAAGAAGCGTAATTATGTTGGAAGCTTGCTGGGGACGGAAGAAGATATTAACAGAAGAATTCGTATAACCAACGGTGCTTTCAACACACTGTCAAAAGCAAAAACATAAGCCGAAACATTAAGCTTAGGATTTTTGAGGCTTTATTCAAGAGTATTTTTTTGTACAATTGCGAACTGTGGGGCACAACGAAGGATCTTGATCGCAAAATTGACACTTTTCAAAGGAGACTACTTCGTAATATTCTCAACATTAGATATAGTCGCACATAGAAGATTGAGATTTTTCGGTCATGTAGCAAGACTCCAGGAGGACGCTCCAGCAAAGGTTGCTTTAAGAGAAGCATTGAGACATACTGCTAAACCAGAAGGAAGGCCCGTGACTACCTTGCTTGGAAAAATAAAGTCGCAATTTAAGGACGTTAACATTAACAATTTCGAGGAAGCAATAAACCTTGCACAAGATCGTGATACGTGGTGGAGGTTAATCACTGAGCATGTCGGATAGACGAGACTCAACTTACTACTACTACTACTGTTATATGCTTGGATGAGTACCCAAGTTACCAGGGAGTTATTAAGAGAAATAGTCCAGAGGTTAAACTTATTGTCAACTGATGAATAGAAAACATTTACTAAAGCATCCTGATGATATTTGCCTGCAATTCCCTACATTGCATGTTCATGATGATGGTTATTTAAACTTGTACAATTTGTACCCTAAGAGTGAACGTGAAGCAAACATCAGTGCTGTCATTGTTGGACACCGAACTCAAATGTTTATTTTTTATCTCATCTCATCTTATTTTATTTGTTTGTTTTGTTTTGTCACTGAATTGCTTGACCTTGGAGTGGATAGGGTTCCAGCTTTGATTAAGGGGAATGATCATGGTTTTATTCATATGCTAACGCTTCCCAATTTTGAAAAAAGAAAATTGTATGTAGGCTTTGAAGAAAAACATTCAACACATTTTGTCAGTGTGCATCTATGACAT
Organism: Apostichopus californicus; assembly: GCA_020650975.1. Lineage (NCBI taxonomy): Eukaryota > Metazoa > Echinodermata > Holothuroidea > Aspidochirotida > Stichopodidae > Apostichopus > Apostichopus californicus. Next base: position 14,936 of record JAIPMN010086507.1, on the reverse strand, counting down.
CATACCTGTTTGCTTCAAGTGAACATCTGGTACCAAACACACTGCCAACTTCTAAATATTCTTATTTCAAAAATGATACATAGGAAATGAATGCAGTATTTTGAGCTCAACTTTATAATTATTAGCAATTAGCATCAAAGATGTCTTTATGGACTTTCTTCTACTCAGGATAAACCTCAAACCGGACAGACTGGTGTGGTCCGAGGAGCAGAGACTGTGGAATACAATCATTCAAGTAAAGTGCAAGTGAATCTCAAAGCCAGGTCTTTCCTCTCTGTTGTCAAACGAAAACAGGCAAAGTTTGAAGTCTTGCATCGTAGGTAAGTGTGCGCTGTTTGGTTTTAAATGTGTAAAAGTAAGTTGGCCTGACGTTTCAGTCCTAGCAGGATCTTCTTCAGAGGCTAAATGACAAGTAACAGTAACAGAAGGGACCAAAACACGCACAGAATACAGACAGGTTAATGAGCATGGTGAACACAAAAGAGATAGATGTAAGGGGATTAGTAGACAAGGGATGGAGAGAAGAAAGAAAGAAACCAACAGGGGAAGAGGATAGGTAAGAGATAAACAGTGGAGGGACAAAGAGAGGATTAAGGGAAGGGGTAGGGAATAAACTAGAGAAGGACAAAGACAGAAAGGTGTAGAAGGGAGGTATGAGAAGAGGAGTGATGGGGGGAACAAGGGGAGAAGGAGGGGGGACAAGAGAAGTTAGTCATGTCCTTCCTGAATGATCAACCCATGAGGTTGAATGGTGCGAAGGTGTTGCATCCACAGCCTCTCTCTGCTGATTCGTACTAGGTCAGGACGGCTACCTAAGGATTCAATCCCCTGTAGGGACATGTCGTTAATGGTATGGTTGGGAAGGTTAAAGTGTTCTCCAACTGGGGTCTCAGTCTTCATGGTGTTGACTGTGGTTTTAAATGTGGCAGGGATGTTGCTACTGGATAATGACTAACTTGTATAAGGGTTAAGACCAACAAAAAACAGTGAAACTGCTTTTATACTGAGCTAGTCTGCCTAGTTGTTTGTTTCCTTTTTATTGTGGCATCGTAGGTAACAAGTGAACACCACAAAAAAAAATTATAAATGTGTATCAAAACAGGTGTGTTCCTAATGATATTCAATTTTGCAAATTAACTTTTTGTTTATCCAACATGACCATAAATAACATTGAATTTACTACATTTATCCTACTTTTTGCTTCTAATTTCCCAATTCTCTCATGTGTTTTGTACAATTTTCATTCATGTACATTTATCTTCTGTTTTCATTATGAATTAAAAACAGAGGTCTAGGCTTGCTGAGAGGTGACAGGTCCCTGGGTACAGCTTCTTTGAAGTTAGCTGATCTTGAAGCAAAACAAGAAATCTGTGCAGTTATACCAGTGAGTATGGTACAAAGTCTCTCTTAAAGCTTCTCAGTTGGTTGCATGTTTGAATGCACATCAGGAGATTGCCAATCAAGAGGTTAATTAATTCTTGATTCTTGATTAATGAACATCCTCATAAGCAAACTTGCTGTCCCGGATGTGTAACTTAACCCTGGTCATTGGTAACCTGTCACGCCTACACACCAAAGTGTGCACAATTCAAACAATCTCTCCTGGGGCACCACAGTGCACCACAACCACGTGTCCCCCCGGGGACTTCCCATAGGGTGCAGCCACAAACCGGCGCACGCAACTATATTTACAAGTCACCTCGCAAGCCCCCATTTATACACCTGGGTGAAGAGAGGCAATGGAGATAAAGTGCCTTGCCCAAAGACACAACGCAGTGATCTGGCCAGGGCTCGAACCTGTAATCCTTAGATCACAAGTCCACTTAACCACTTGACCACAACGCCCACAATATTAATAGCCAAAGATCCAGTCAATCCTTGGAACTCCTCAGCTGTTGGTAAATGTTGTCGTATGTAGTGAATGGTAGTAATAACACGCACGTACCACTTTTACACTCGCAAGCCAGAAATGTCAGTAACCGTTGGCAACGGTAGTGGAACTGCTGATATCAAACCCTAACATTGCCACAGAGTAATATAAGAGGCAGAGTATAAATAAACTTATGACACACTCTCTTGTGACAAACTGTTACTAAAGCTAGGCTATCATAGTAATAACACAAGATGCATGCTTCAGTAACCATTGCCAACGGTAGTGGAAGCTGCTGATATCAAACCCTAACATTGCCACAGAGTAATATAAGAGGCAGAGTATAAATAAACTTGTGACACACTATCTTGTATTAAAGCTAGGCTATAATAGTAATAACACAAGATGCATGCTTGCCTACAACACTCTTGTGACGAACTGTTACCAAAGCTAGGCTATCATAGTAATAACACAAGATGTGTGCTTGCCTACAACACAGTTCAATACTGTTAGAGGGTCACAAGATGCGTGCTGCCTACAACACTCTTGTGACAAACTGTTACTAAAGCTAGGCTATCATAGTAATAACACAAGATGTGTGCTTGCATACAACACAGTTCAATACTGTTAGAGGTAGTGTCTCATCTATATAACAGCAGGTGGCAGAGAGTATCAGTTCATATGTGAAAAGCATCAGGCCATCTAAGAAGGGGAGTCAAATGAGAACTGTCATTGTATTTATGGCTAGGTGCATAATGTCTTAGTGCCTTGTATCTAGGCAAGTGTAGCTATACAAGGCACATAGCTGTAGATTTGTTATCAAGCAGAATATTCAATGTAGCCGTGAGACTTGAAAGCTTCCTTGATCTGATTATCTTGAAAGATTATGAAATATCTAGATTGAAATTATCAAGCATAACATTTTACCAGTAAGGGACCTTCACATCCTCTTTGACAATGGGAGTTTTGCAGTTCTCTCTTATTAGCAGGTTTAAATGAATGTAAGTTTAATCTCCTGGCTATACTTGTGATATCTTTTCATGCCTTCTGAATTGAATTTTGATTGTTTAACGCCTTTGTTAAAATGCTATTCTGACTATGAACCAAATATTTTTGATGCCCTTTCAGCTTTGTGAAGGCAGAAAAGATACCGGAGGAACGTTGGAAGTGAAGATCTGTGTCCATCATCCGTTGTCCGGTATCAAAGAGGAGTTTGTTAAAGAGAAATGGCTGGTTTTTGAAAGCAAGGTGAAGAAAGATTTGTAAACCAGGTTTGAATTAAAGATCTTGTAGGCTTACAGAAACATAAAACAGAGCATATTAATAGGTAACATTGTTCTAACTCCAGTCTTCTCTATGGTTGCGATATTAAAGTGCATTGTTCAATAATCTGTGATGTCATAGATAAACAACTAATCAATCGGTCTTTGTGTTTTGTTGAATCATACTGGTGCAAGTCTTTTGTATTTATTATGCCTTTACTGACATAAAATAACATCTTGTCAAACAGTTGAACTATTTTCCAATGCCAATGTGAAGTGAGTTTACGGTGAAAGTTTACAAGTTTATAATATCAAATTTCAAGGGGAAGAAAAGCACTTAATGCAGTCCATGTATGCAGGACAGATCGTTGAACAATACTGTCCTCCAAAATCAGAACCAAATATAAAGCTGTTCCCCACCAGCCCACCCTTTATCCACCTTCCCTACCCCTATGATATCCCATCCCACCCTCCAAACAGCAAAACATGAAACTCACTTTTCCTTTTTAGCACAAATCAGGTCATGATATTTCTTGTTAATTTTACTCAGGCCGGGAGAAGTGTCACGAAATCTTCACCAACCAAATCTGCTGCAACAAAACCATCTCCAAGCAAAGCAGCTAGACCACAGTAAGTGAAATACAATGCTGTTTTTATTAATGCTATAAAAATGATAAAATACTGCAAAATACAGTATTATGGATTTACCTTCATGATGAGATATTTTGATCGATGCCAATTCATTTAAACGGAACCAATTAAATGGAGCCGTACACATAACTCCTTCATATTTGCCTTATTCCAGCCATCTAGACCAAACTTACGGTTGTTGCTATCCATAATAATAATAATAATAATAACAATTTATTCTTATATAGCACTCTACATCAAAGAATGATCTGAAAGCACTTCACAAAATAGCATAAAATATTACTTAAAATTATTACAGCTTAAAACTATTACAGCCTAAAACTATTGCATCATAAAAATTACAAAAATAAACAAATATTCTAACAATAATTATTTAAAGCAATAAAATTCAGAAATTAAAGACGAAAGCAATAAAATATGACAGCATACAATAAAACTAAAATACTAAACTATTACAGCCGAAAATTAGTAACAATAAGACTATCAAAATATTAATAGAAAATAAAATTTAATATACAACAATAAAAAAGTTGTTGCTTGTTCTAAAAATGCATTTTAGTGATTAAGATTATCCTGGGAAGAATTAATCTGGTATGACGTTACATTTTGCAATGCATCATGGGTAATAACTTGCTACACAAAGGCAAAAGATGTATCTCAAATTTTTTTTCTAGACACTTAGTATTAAACTTCATCATTCTTATGACAAAATTCAGAAACTTCAGACTACTGCCAAAAATGTAAACATTAAATTCGTTCATGTTATTGTGTTCCCCTCTTTCACGAAACTCCGTTGGCCGTTTAGACACCATTGTAGGAAGTTAAATGTTACTGGACACCTGCATATTTGCACCTGCCGTTGTTGTTGTTTTTTTGTGTGGTTATTTTGGTCTGGTTATATTAATATCATGACATATAAGGGAAACAAACAAACAGTTTTGTTTACAGATTTAATTATGAAAGAAAGCTATATAATTATAACCCTTCCTACTGCATCCTTACTTCTAAATAACGCATAGTTACATTTCTTAAATAATAAAAAAACAGCATTAATTCTTATTTTTTGCTTGCACTAAATCATCTCTTTCTTAGCTGTAGTAGTACATCTAGGTTCCATCTCAATAGAAGAAGTCCACCCTCATCACTTCACCTGTATTTATGCCATTTTTGCTTTTTCAGAAATTCCCCTTCCAAAACTTGCCTGCTCAGCTGACCTTGGTTTAGCTACTAATGGTGTTGGGATTCTTATTTCTGCATGTAATACACCCTGCCACGCTGGTTTCCTGAGAGTATACACTATATAAATATACTTCCTCCATCAGATTAATAGCAGATTAGCTACAAAAGACTTATTACTGTACCTGCATGCAGCAGATTGCACTGAACAAGCTGCTAACAATGAATTTACTCATTTTCTGCTAAGTAGAAGTAAATTTTACAGCAAATTTGACTCACATTTCAATTCTACAGCCAACGTACTGCATGCAAGCTTATATTTTTGCCTTAAAGTAAACAGAGGATAAGTTTAACGTCTTTCCACCAATTTGACCCAAAAAACAATATATTTGAAATTGCGGGGCATACAATTCTCTGTAGTAGATTTCATTTACAGTACGTAAATAACTTGCTAATATAGCACAGCCGAATGATTCATCGCACTGATCTTTTAGATAGATTAAGTGTTTTCTAATCATGCATTAATAATTCATACCTTGGTAAGAAGAGTAACACCAGTTTCATCAAAGCAAATACATGAGTATTTTAAAAGATGAGAATGTGACTAGTTATTCAATATGATTATTCAGAAATATATTGTTTACATGCTGCTTTATGGCGTGCTTGTATCTCTATCCTTGTTACATTACGTGTAAAAGTAAGTTGGCCTGCTAGGATCGAAACGTCAGGCCAACTTCCTTTAAACAACTTAAACTTATAACAGCCTAAAAATATTTTCAGCCTGCACGTCATCTACTAGGAGTGCAAAAGACTTAGGTTTGGTTTTGTCAGTTTCAATTGAGCTTTGTGAGAAATAATAAATACAATTTGTGAGAAATAGTAAATGCAATTTGTCATAGTCTCTTTAACAGGAGAGTAATCGATTTTCCTATCATGCTTCTGTATTCTTCATGCAACTAGTAGTTTTGAAATCTCCATTTCCACCTTGATTTTACAACAATTTTTCTCTCCATATTATTAAATTATGAACCTTTATGGTAAACCCGTTTTGTAAACCACATTTTCGAGTTGGACTGATAATATGTCCTGCATGTACAGAAATTCCGTCGTACATGGAATTAAAAGCAAACAGACTTTGTATTTAGACTTTACGCATGGTGCAAAACATTGCTATCTCCATGTGTATTAAAACCAATAAATTCTGCCATTTCACATTTTGAATTTATCATAAAATCTAAAAACCATCCATCTTGCTAATGTCATCTTCGCATATTACTACTAGCGCCATTAATAACCCGAATGCTTACCAATTAATTAGTTCAGTCACATCATTTGCTCGGTGGAAATGAATTTCTTGTTAAAGGCATTGAAGACTCGCCCCAAACTGCATGCGGCCATCTGAAAAAGTTAACTTTCTGTTGCTTGCAAGTGACGTTTTTTCGTGTCGCTACAAAATGCAGACAGTACAGTAATGAAACGTGATGCCTTGTTATCTTTAGCTGGACCTGAGATGTCCATCGCTGTATTGTTTGTACACTGTGCTGTGAGTATTGACCGCAGCTGTATGTACTGACTGTACACTAGTGTCTAATTACCGATGGTAGCAAGCTGTGTGTGTGTATTTTCTGGGATCGATGGTGGTGTTTAACACTTCTGTTACACCTTATTCGTAACTAGGTCAGATTACCGGCATTAGACGTTTCTTTCTGCCCGAGTCTTCACACCCTTTAAGGTTCATATTAACTTGTCGATGTCAGTAATTATGATAGCTAATTGTTCTCTGTGTTCTTGCTTGGTATAGAAACCCTCAAGTACCTGATACCATCGATGTACTCAAGTTTGAGATATTGCAGTTGAAGAAGAAGGTAATGATCTAGTTTCAAAGTAATTAATACCAAACTTAATACCAAAATTAATACCAAACTTAATACCAAAATTGAAAAAAATTGAAAAACAATAAATATATAACCAGAAATGGAATGAAGCTATTATAGTTTTGTCTATAAATGTAAAGTTTATTATTCGTATTATGGTTTTCATATTTTTATCATGAATATGTGTAGTGATTTCTGAGGTTTTTGGTTTGGTTCTGTTTTATTCCTTTATTTAAAGATTACAAGAAAAAAGAAGGTAGAGTTTTATATTTATTATATCTTAGCTGGATCTTTTATGTCATATCTTTTGTGAAAAATATATTTGATAAGAACAATTAAAGGCAGCTATAAAAGTATGTTTCTTCTTTCTGTTGTTTTATCTAAAAGAGAACTAGTACTCATTTTGTAAGTAGATAATAGAAAACAAGAAGCTAAATCTTGTCATGTTGTGAGCTGTTTAATCATGTAGATATATGGAAGGTTAACATTCAATATAAACACAGATATTATTGCTAGGTCAAACTATAATTTATTACTTAATGAGGTACTTAGTTTCTCCAACTTTCCCTCCTCTCACGAAGAATGAGCAACATATAAATATTTGCAAACTGACCGTTCAAGATCTGTTTGCAGCTGTAACCTCTTTGACGACATAGATATCAACTTTACAGGATATGTCTCTTGACAATGCACATTCCATAATGCTATATTAGTAATAAATGCAATCCCCCCCCCCAAAAAAAAAGTTTTATAAATGATAACATAGTTAAGGAGGTTCAAGAATGGCTGTGACATTTTTTAGGTCTAGCTAGAGCCCCTTGACGTTCTTCCTCTCTGTTGTACTTCCATACGTTAGATCTGTCGGGGTCGATTTAGAAAAATGGTCAGTACACCTGTGGTCAATATTAATGCATTATCTTATATCTTCACTCAACAAACCTGCTTCTTCACTGGAACATTTATGTTTATTGCGATGCCCCTCACATCCAGGAAATCATTATGAAGGCTTGGATTCACCAAACCTAGCATCTTTGCAAGTTTCTAACAAATCTAATATGCTAATGTTATTGGTCGGTTCTAAAGGCATTCAAAATCCTGCACTGTAACAAAAAAAAATCCAACTGTTAAAGGAACTTTAGTCTGGACACACTTAGAAGTCTGTTCGGTAATACTGAAACATTAAACCGATGTTTCTCAACATTATTTGATTAGTTTCATTGATAGAGTTTAGATGTACATGGAAAGTGTGGACTATGTATATGTTCTCTTGTTTATAGCCATGTGATGATCAGGTCAAATGCCACAGCCTAGTAGGGCCCAGGTTATGCACCAGTAAACTTGATATACCAAACACTTGAATAAATACCTAACACTGTAGTGAGTGTGACGAGACACCTGGGTCAGGAGCTGTATATCCCTGGGACAAATTATTTACTCTTAGTTCCATAATTGACTTTATGAAAAGTGATGAATTCAGAGAGAAGGCGCAGCGATGTTATTATCCTCATAGTCTGACCTGGCTGCAAATCCTACCAAGAAACCAAAAGTAAATCGCCACCTTGCTTCAAAGCTGCCAATTAAACTAGATGGACTGGCCAATCCAGTGGAAATATCCTGGCACATATCTCATGCATATTACAATGATAACTGCTTTATTAAAACATGAGAAATAGTTTGAATTTGTCATAGATAGATCTGTACATGCTTCTCCCTAGGTTTCTCTCAAATCTATATTTTGATGTGTTTTTGTGTTCTTTCTTTTGGGCTTAACAGTGTGACCAGATTAAATCCCAAGGTAAGCGTGTACCTCCAGAGCTGAGTTCAGCTCAAATGAAGATGATGGACAATTTGAAAGGATTACAAGGAATGCTACAAAACAATAAAACAAAGCAAGGTGAGGTCAAAGGTCATATACTGTTATACTCTCACAGTGGCAATCCTGCTAGTTAGGAGTATCTTGCTGGTTGTTACAGTAAGTGATTTTCCAGGGGGGATATACCAGGGACAATTAAAGAGTGTTATTTTAGTCTTTTGTCCTTTAAATTGCCACCATTTTAGCATAACTAGGCGGCCATTTTATAGTCAGTAGGAAGTAGGGGGGCAGTCTATCATCCCATTAAGGTTATAGTAGTTACCAACTATTGTTTATGTATAGGAGAAGGAAAATGCCTTCAGAAAGTTGTATAAGTTCCAACTCTTTCAAATTGAAAGAAACTATACTGTGGATCTCCCGAGTATAGCTATGCCACATTCTACCAACAAGAGCAAACAGTTGAATGAAAGCAAGACATTTCACAAGACCAACACATACCTGCATTTTCCTTCTTGCAAAAGATGATAAAAGAATAAAATATTTATAGGACAGGAATTTAATTACATGCGCATCACGTCTTGTATTCATAGAAAAGATCATAACAAGGACATTTCTTCTTTTCTTTGCAGCTTACATGGTAAGATTGGAATCTAACGAGAGGTTACTGGAAAATTTAGCCCTCGATGCTAAGCAACAAGGCAACAAGGTTAGTACTGTAGAAAACTTAGGCTTACAATACTGTAAGCTAAGAGGTTCTACTTCCATCTGTGGAAATATATTGATTTCAGTGGAGGTGGCTAAAGTCCAACTCAGTGATAATAGAGTAACATTTGCAAAAACAGAGAAGTCTGAAACACTTTAAATAAATAGTTCGTTGTCGTTACTGTCTTCTCGGCCATCGTTCTCGGCAGGCTATTATTTCTGTCGGTACATTGAATTTGTTAATCGATTTAAGACTAATTGCTTCATACTTTCTCCTTCCTTTTGTTGCTTTATTTAACATGTATCTAATATCAAGTATCTTGTATCAAGTATCTGGTATCTAGTATCAAATATCTAGTCTCACATATCTGGTATCAAGTATCTGTTATCAAGTATCTAGTATCAAATATCTAGTATCATGTATCTGGTATAAAGTATCTGTTATCAAGTATCTAGTATCAAATATGTAGTATCACATATCTGGTATCAAGTATATGTTACTGTATCAAGTATCTAGTACCAAATATCTAGTATGGAGTATATGGTATCAAGTATCTAGTATCGGGTATCAAGTATCTAGTATCACATATCTAGTATCAAGTATCTACATTACAAGTTCAACCTGGTTAGCCCTCGTTTGGTTTATACCCGGAAAAAAACAGCAATTTTGCATGTATCACGTTATCTACTGTGGGTAGTAACCAAAGCTATCAGCCTTATCCTAGCTACTGTAGCAGCTGCAGCAGGAATAAACTTTCACAACTTTCATAAAAGAGCTTTAGGATGAAAGGTAAAGGAGACAGCTGTGGTCACTTCATAGATCACAGGGAACCCGGAAAATAATAATTTTTTCTGGGATTAAACCAAGCGTGGGCTAACCAGGTTGAACTCTTAATTTATTGCAGATGTATATAATATAAAACATATTATGGTAACGTTGTACCTAACTGTTGTTTTAATTTCAGGACAAGGCTATACTTTATCTGAAAAAGAAGCAACTAGTGGCAAATGAGGTGAGTTTCCTAAAACTGAGCAAGTCACAGAGGAAATGAAAATAACCTAGGTTATATTAAATTGCTTAATATGCTCGTTTTTTTGTAAAATATGTAACTATAATTTGGCCGTGTGAAAATATGATGGTCGAAGACACATTTCAAGGTATGTCTGACATTTTTAATATTTCTCATATCTCACTCTGCCTTTTTCAACTCATGTTTAATTTAAAATGCTCTTGCACCACCTTTAACTATTATTTTTACAGTTTGTTCTTATCTACTGGTGACTAATTGTGGCAGTAATGAACAATGATACATCTTTCAAAATATGACAATTTTTCAATAGAAGTCAATAGTGTTAAATTGTAGTGTTATGTCACAGTGTTGCATCACAGGGTTGTGTACTGTTTTGTCACGGTGTCACGTCACAGTACCATGTCATAGTGTGACATTGTAGTGAAACATCGTAATGTTATGTGTAACCCTGGAGCTAGTTCACTTTCAATACTTAAAACAGAAACTAAAAACATACCCACTAGGGTATACATGAATACATTCAACCTAACATCTGTTTCTACTTTTTAGTCAGTTGTGAGATATGGAATATAAGGGTTAATTCATATCATAAAATTGTGGGGAATTTAGGGGAGATAAGTATGTTTTAAATACCTTTTGTTCTTCAGTTTTGCAGGGCCGTGTTTCTGATAGATTTGAATACAATCCCTCTATCATAAAGGAATTCAAAATTTGTTATTCGTTTAGATTCATCTTATTATATTTCTCGTCTCTTTCAGTTTGAGAGGATGGGTGGCAGAAGGTAACCATGGTTTCCAAAATATACAAGATGAAATTTGCATATTGGCAAGGTGGAGTCGTCTAGAGGTCTGAATTGATGGCGAGTCTAAGGTGAAGCTCCGTTAGTACTTTACCTGAAGAAAGGAGGATCACCATGACATAATAAACAAGAATATAAAGCTTACAGTTAACAGAAGTGGCCGAGCATCGAGAGTATCAGGTTGCTGTGAATTACAGAAGTTTTAAAGGTTGCAATTTGTCTGATGTAATTTAGTTATATGTTTAATTTTTATTAGTGGGGGTGGAGGGGGTGGGGATGGGGATGGGGGATTGGGGTATTAAACTGGCAGGGGGAGGGCAACAGTTCACCATTAGTAAATATTACAAGCATTGGCTCATGATAGAAAATAAAATACACCAAGATTTTTTGCAAAGACTCATTCCTCTCAAAAAGGTTGACTGTGATCAGTTTGTTAAGTAGATGGTAAATGTCATGGTTATTAGGCAGCAATTAATAAGTAATGTTGTTGATAGTTGGTGTGGAATTTGACTGTACATTTCAAGTGTTTTGGGATATAGCCACTGCCTGCTATTCTGGGATGGGTACTGGTACTAAAATTTGTGCAATGAGTGAAACATAATATGCAAATTTCAGAATTTAAGCGGTTAGAGTTCAGCCATATACAAACTGCAATAGGAGTGGTATGGTTTATGGAGATGTGTATTTGGAACAAAAACAGCATGAAACTCTTGTTTGATTATTTTGTACTTAAGCATGAAACCGTGATGGTAAAGGTTGAATAATAAAAATCATACATCGTACAAATTTTTTTGGGTGATCAGAATTATGTACAATTTTCTGTTTATTGTCATTTATGTAAATTTGTCATCTCTTCTTTATTACGTAGAACTAAAAAGAAAATATTTCTTTTATTTGTTTCTCTAAATATTATTTAAAAAGGAACAAACCTATTGAAAGTCTATTGTTTGAAAATGTTAATTGTGCTGTCGTTGACTGTGTTTATAATGAAGTGCAATCCAAAAGAACTTTTCAGAAATTGTCTTTTATGATTGAATCATTCAAATTTTGTATTTAAATTTACTTAAATTACGTAGATGACGTATTAAAAACTCATCTCTGTGAGACAGAGTAGTAAATATCATATTGTTAACAACGGTTGAAGGAGATTGCATTATTGAAGTATCATATCATACAAAATAGATTTCAAGAAGACTGGTTAAGTTTGTCCTCAAAGATATAGTATGCATCGGGGAGAAAATGACATTCATAATGGCAATTGTAATAATATGCCAGGTTGTTCTCCACGTCTTGACCAAATGCTTGATTACCTTATTGTAATGGTGTTTTGACCTCTTGATCTAATGTTCGATAAGCTTGTTTATATATATATATATCAAAAAAATTGAAAACACCACAGACTTTAACTTATACATCTATTTACCAAAATCAATACAAAAAGAACGACATGTTTCGAAAGTAGCGACTTTCATCATCAGGTTGCAAACACAAAATGAACAAGTAATAGCAAACAAATTTACACTAGCAATAACACACAAGGACAAGTAGATTAACTCAACAAAAATAACACTGGACAGTCAAGCTGTTTGTTGAGATTAGGTTTATCCCAATTGATATGTAGGCTTTCTTTGATCCTAAGCTGGAGTTTAGTGGGAGCTGAGTCGATAATTGTGAATGAGTTGTCGCATAGCCGCTTGCAGTTGGGAAACTTAGCTAAGTGTTTGTAAATATGTGAATTCCTATCGGTTTTTTGATGCTCAGAAATTCGTGTAGAAAGGTGCCTATGGGTTTCCCCTATATAACAAGCATTACAGCTTGTGCAGATGAATTTATAGACCACACGAGATTTAAGGTATGATGGAATCATGTCTTTTACTACACACATATTTCGAACTTTAAATGAGGTAAACACTAATTTAATATCAATGTCTGTACAATGCGATTTGATCAACTGTCTAACTTTGTTCTGAGCATGACCAGAGAATTTACCAATGTACGGGAGCTTGTAAAATCTAGTAATGTGAGAAGCCGGGTCAATGATATTTTCCGGTGACACCTTGTTTTGTAAAAACGATTTCACAACTTTGTCAATTAAGTGAGAAGGGAACTGATTTTTGCCGAGTGTGGACATAAGTCCTTTTAGGTCTAGGTCAAATCCTTTCCAAGAGTTGTTGACCTTGTACATTCTATCCACTAGCGTTTTAATGAGACCAATTTTGTAAGAATAGGAATGAAACTGAAAAAATTGGTTAGTAACCCTGAGTACGTGGGCTTATGATAAACGGAAGTGTTGCAATGACCAATGTTGCTGACAAGCACATCCAAAAAAGGTAGCGTACTGTCTTTTTGCTTCTCAATAGGACTTATGTCCACACTCGGCAAAAATCAGTTCCCTTCTCACTTAATTGACAAAGTTGTGAAATCGTATTTACAAAACAAGGTGTCACCGGAAAATATCATGCGACAACAACTCATTCACAATTATCGACTCAGCTCCCACTGAACTCCAGCTTAGGATCAAAGAAAGCCTACATATCAATTGGGATAAACCTAATCTCAACAAACAGCTTGACTGTCCAGTGTTATCTTTGTTGAGTTAATCTACTTGTCCGTGTGTAATTGCTAGTGTACATTTGTTTGCTATTACTTGTTCATTTTGCGTTGTAACCTGATGATGAAAGTCGCTACTTTCGAAACATGTCGTTCTTTTTGTATTAATTTTGGTAAATAGATAGCCTATATCTATATACACTGTATATGTAAAAGGCATCCCAAAAGAGGTCAGCATATTGCTCCACAAGAAAGATGTAACTATTGTCAAACACAACTATTATGTCTGCTTCACAACAGTGATCTTGAGAGCTTGTTTCTGTAAGAGTCTCATAAGTCTGTTGTTTCCATATGACAGTTTGCAATAGTTTTAAGAGTAGAAAGTCTGAGGAATCAACTAACTGTAATGAATTTAGAACACTGTAATTAGAGCACAATACTGATACTGATAAGATCGGTGTCTGTTCTAAATTGCAACTATGCATGACTGCCTTAATCATTTAAATTGTCTGTAGTCTACAAAGTGTGAAACTAATACTGGGATACACTTATAAATTTACAAAACTGCTTGTGTAAATATGGGGTAAATCTTGTATAAGAACCTTTACGTTAAAGTGTAACAAAAGTGCACATTACTGTTTTGTTATTGAAATGTGTTTTTTTCTGTTAATATATTTGGAAGAAAAAATATATATTATAAAACTCAAACAGCCTTGTTGTTATAACTTGAATGCTCAGTTCATTTAACTTGAAAAAGCCGAGGTAACTTGCTGCATAGGCATTTCTGTGTTGTTTCAACTAGTCACAGCTTAGTTAATCATACTAGAACCATTTGGGAAATGAAAACTGGAGAAGAAAGTGTGTAGTAGACTTATCAGTTTATGTTCATTCAGCAAATCTTACTCTGTTGTCATAACGTGTCATGTCTAGTAGTTCTTTGCAATAATTTCTTGCTACCCATGCATACAATTTGCTAGTTGGAATAACATTAACGATGATATTAAAGTAGTTTGGTATACAGGAGAGTGATTATTTTATGTAGATTGGACTGAAAAATAAAATGAGCGTGAACAGAATTTATTTCCGCTTAACAATACAAGCGTAAGTTGTTAAGTTAGGCCTATTCTAAAATGTTGTGTTGTACATTCGATAGAGTAAAGTATAGGGCAGTAGTATATTGGATTTTTAAAAGAGAAATTCTAAAATAA